>VZTU01019267.1:84557-107119 GCA_013400835.1 Zapornia atra | reverse complement strand
TTTGATGTTCCTTCCAACCCAAATTCGGCACTCTGTGATGTAAGACAAATAGGTGATGACCTGAAATGGATTTTTAGCTGTAAATGAGGAAGTATTCCACAGATCCCAAACTTCTTTTTCATCTCATAAAAAGCGGGTTTTGTGGTTTAGTTTTGTGGCTAGTTTGTTGAACCTCTAAGAGGAAAATAAATCTGGAAGAAACAAGCAGTAGTGAAATAGAAGGTTAGAAAGAGCAAAGGACCAGAAGAATTAAAGAAATTATGACCTGGTTCCTAGGTAATGGTACTGTAGTTAGCATACAAAAATGACAATTTACATTAATTTTCTAAAAATACATTTGGGAGAAGGTCAAAATTAAAATTAACTTTAAAAATTTATTTGCAAGGATTTAAGAATCTCTTGCAAATGTTGCAGAGAAAGCAGCCATAGAATAAGAATGTTGATGCTAGAGCATGGTCAGCAAAACCCTTAGCATTAGACAAGTCAGAAGATGTGTTGTCCTTGCTGAAAGGCGAATGAGATAATTATGAAAACACAGCTACATCAACAAAAATCAGGAGGACTTGCAAGATAACTGGTCAGAGTTGTATTGTGGGGTTTTTAAACAAAAAGGTCATAACTTTCCAGAGCTGGAATAAAACCTCTTACTCAGAGCAATGTGATGTCCAAAAGGCACTGGTATCAGCCACATTGAATACTGACCTGCAAAGTATAAGTTGAATTAAAGAAAAAAAAAATTAGAATATTTATAATGCTGATGGATGCCTATAAAGGTGTTCAGCTCTTTTTTTCAACTCTTTCAGCCTAGCTACTTCCTACAAGATCATCTGCCTCTTAAAGTATATACATTGTATCCTGCTTCCTAACTAATATTTTCTGTGCTTTTAAGTTGCTTTTCTAAAGGAGAAGAAACAAACCTCTTTATGACAGAATGCTGATGGGCATCCAAACAAAACTGCAGCACAGAAGAGCTCTCCCCCTTTCAGTGCTAGTAGAGAAAGTTAGAATTATTTTATGAAATCAGTATTTTAAAACTAGATTTGTGATCTTTATTGCTTGAGTATATCTTGTTCTTTACAAAGAAGATACCCTCATTTACAGTTAGTGAAGTCAAGGGGTGCTTTCTTTCCTTGAGAATACCTGGGTGCTCTGTGCTGTGGTGGGCAATGATGTCCTGTGTGCTAGCACTTACTTTAAAGCTTGTAAGGGTGTTTGTCATGGTTTAACCCCAGCTGCTAACTAAGCACCACACAGCTGCTCACTCATCCCTCTCCCCACAGTGGGATGGGAAGGAGAATGGAAAAAACCTACCCCAATACTAAACTCATGGGTTGAGATAAAGGCTGGTTTATAGGATAGCAAAGGAAGCTAATATTAATAATACAAGTGATGCACAAATGCTGTTACTCATTGCTTGTGGACCCTCCCACCCCTGATGCCCTGTCTGTTTCCAAACAGCAATCCTGCCCCCTGTCTCGCTTCCCCAGTTATATATGGAACATGCTGTTATGCAGTATGGAACATCCCTTTGGCCAGCTTGTCAGCCATCCTGGCTGTGCTCCCAGCTTCTTCTGCACCTGGGAAGCCGAAAAGTCCTTGACTTAGTGTGGACACTACAACTACCCAGCCACAACTGAAAACATCAGTGTGCCATCAATGTTTTCATACTAAATCCAAAACACAACACTATACCAGCTACTAAAAAGATAATTAACTCTTATCCATGTCAAAACCGGGACAATATTTAGTTGTTATTCCACAGACATTCTGATGCTCAAATGCTCAGGACCAGATTTTGCTGTTTAAAATTCTATGTCCTACTAGGTTTCTGATTAAGCACTGACTTTGTGCAGAGCCTAGCAATATGTTGTATCTGGGGTTTGAAGTCTGCATAGTGATTTGTATGTTCAGGCTGGAGAGCTGTGAGATACAAAGCAAATTAGAATCATAGAATACTAGTAGATTGGAAGAGATGTCTGGAGGTCATTTTGTCCAACCTCCCATTCAAAGCAGGACCAGCTTCAAAGTTAGATCCAACTTCGTCAAGATCATGCAGCAGAGAATTACACAGCCAGTATTAGAGTTCTGACATTCCTTTGATGTAAAGCTGCTAAACAAGTCACCAGAAACTGTTTCACATCCTCCATCTGTGAAACAGAGATAATTCTTGCATAAATACCTGTAAAGTATTTTGATCTCTCTGGGTGAAATAAAAGCTCTAGACAGGAGGGGCTCAGTTCAGTACTAAGGTGTTTTGGGTTTTTATTTCTCCTGTTCTTGAAGATGTGGAGGAAGTGAAAAATAAATCCTCAGTATTGATGAGGGTTGAATACTGCTGATATCCTTTTCATTGAGTAAATGGGTCAGACTTACCTTTCGTAGTGTTGTTGCTATTCAGAGGTGGAATTGCCCTGTTTGCTGTTTAGCCACTTAGGGGAGATGCTGTGTTTGTGACAGCAAAAGTTCCCACAAGCTTCTATTTCTGTTGGTTTCATGAAACTATTCACGTCAGGGAGAGCAGAAATATGATCTCATGACATTATTTCTCTCAGCTGAAACAAAAAGGTCGTATTCTAACTGTGCTGATTTTAGCCTTCTCCCTGAACGCTGATGAATAAGTAAGGAGACTTGCATAGCGCATGTTAGTGACAATGGTTGAACAGGCAGCTAAATCCAAACAAGAGTCCCTGTGCTGAAAGCAGAGCTGCACGTACTGCCAGGGCAAAAGGTTAGAGTTTTCTGGGTTTCTATAAGACTGCTAACACAGGTTTTAAATCTCTTCCATGTAGCAATTAATTCTCAAAATGCTATCTGAAAGCCCTTCTTAGCCCTCAGTCCTCTTACAAAGGCGAAGAAATCCACACAATGTAATTTGACTAAGATCATCGTGTCAGACAATGACAAAAATAGAGAGATATTGTTATACCCTCTGCCGCCTTCTACCTTGCATTTCACCCTTTTACTAGAGTAGATTGGCAGAGCAAGGCCAGGGCAGGCACATCAACCAGCACAGAATGATGGGAACTGGGTATGAAATACAGGGATTGTGGCAGATGGGAGGGATTTTGAATAGCAGAGTCAGGGCAAAGGATGCCAGAAGGATTAATGAGGGAACACCTTTAATATCTGCTCCTCACCTTTTCAGTTTTTCTCAACACCAGTTTTGGCCATGACAAATCAGAGTTCTGAAAGATAGTTTGAATTTCCTTTCAGGATTTTTCAATTTCTTCTCCCTGCCCCTGAGCTATTTGTCTTCTGCCTTGCTATTTTTGTTCTTCCTGGTATCTGCAATATTTTCTAATTTGTATTCTTCTGGTAATTTTAATTGTTATGCTGTTTTACTTCCCTGCCAACTCATTAATGGCAAAACATGTAGAATATGTCACATTTGTCAGGAAAAAGTTAGGTTTATGCTTCCTATAATTAGGCAAATATTTAAGTGTAGATATAATGCTTGCATTTCCTGATACACCACCTCAGCTCAATGAACAGAAGTTTTATTGATATTCTTTATATTTGTTTTTCATCAGTTGACTTTCAAAAGGTTAAAAAGTTCAGGCAAATCCATAATGAACACAGTCATTAGTCTTTTTTTTTACCCCTGGTCTGGATTTTTGTTTTCTGGTGACAAATGTGCACATGTTAATTGAAACCCTAAAAGATTCAATTAAATTTTCAAAACCTGTATTTCCTATCACTCTACCCCCTGCTTTTTAAAGATATGTTTAAGGTGATGATTAGGTACAATTTATAGCCTACGATATTTCTAGATTGTGGCTTGCTCACCTCATGCACAGGAAACAGCTTAGTTCCACGATCTGTCCAGTAAGTAGAGATGAATTTACTGACAATCACAAGATTTTTTTGGTGTGTTCCTTAAAATGATACCATATTTGCTTTTATTTTTTCCTATAGCTTGATATCTCTGGAGGCCTGTATGCCTTGAAAAAGAAATACCTCTCTCCTGAGTTCAGAAGTTCTGAGGTACATATGGTCATGTTTAAAAGCCTTCTCTTACCTACAATCAATACAATGCATTACATGTCTCTACCACTTGATGACTTGCCAGTTCCGTTCTCCACTTGCCTCACAGAAGACACGTTTTTATAAAGCAGTGCTATATCTCAACCATTTGATGTGCCTCATTAATTTCAGCAGCCTCCTCATTTATTAAAAGTCCTTCGTTGTCTCCAGTTTTATTCTTTTCATGATTTGTTATAACCCATCCAATTTTCTCTTGACTGATTTGACTGCACTAATTCATTCTGCATTTTGGCTGCCCTTCTCTTTGCTGCAGGAACACACTCTGTGTATTTGTATTCTGTTGCTTCCATTACTCAATTTTCTTCTAGTCTTAGATTCATGATCCATCCCTGATTGCTTACTATTCCTTGTATTCTTTTCCAGAAATGTTTCTGTGCAGCTGATAATATCCCTGCTTGCAAAGGAGTGTTCACAAAGCGTTCCATTCAATTTTTGTCAACCTTAAATGAGAAATTAGAGAAATGACCATTTTTGGACAAGTCAGTGATTCCAAATGGCTATCACACTAAGTAGAGGTTACTCTAGCCAGTCTGCATGGAGGTTACTGATGTCACTCTTTTGTGCTTAAAACTCAAATGAGAGGTACTAGTATTTGACTGTCTATTAAATATGTACACAATTATATATTGTTTTTTCCTTTAACTGCATTCCAGTGTATTTTCCATTTGTAATAATAGCTCGCTGCTTTTTGTACCAGGTGTTAAATTGGGTGAGGCTTGCACTGCCTGCTACTGAAGAGCTTTAATATTACATGCTGCTGAAATGTAGAGGGTGTTAACAGGGCAGATGGGCAGCTATTCTACTGCAAGTGCTCACCCCTGGGGAGGACAAAAGGTCAAGAATCTATCGCAGTCCTTTCACATGTTTCATAATTTAGGAGAGCTGTTTACACTCCACCCGGGGCTTCGCAGGAGCTCTTCAGACCAAGGCTCCCTGCCTATGGGGAGAATTAGCTTTTCCTTTGGATGAGCTGTCTGTGCTGTGCTAACAATTGGAGTTGGAAACAGCTTGGTCCCAACTGATCCTAAAACCTAGCAGGAGCTGCATGTTGTCTTCTACTGAATTAACAGAGCAACCATTCAGCATCAGACACTTATTGCCAAGCTTCTATCAACTGAGCTGTTGAACCTGTCTCTGGTATTCTATAGCAGATTTCTTCCGTATTTTCCTTCCTCCTTCATCTACTTTGTCTCCCTTATAATTTTCCTCATCTGTTTGCTACAGGTGGTAGTGCTACAGTCAGGTAAGCAGGGATGATAAATTTCTCCAGCCACAGGAAAAGTGTAGTGCCTGGCTGGAGAGCCATTTATAGAGCAGCTTGTTGCAAGATCCTAATGAAATTCATCTACATAGCATTGCTGTTTGTCCTGGTTGGGCACTTGGATTACATTACGAACCACTGTTAGCTAGATTTTGTTTATATCCATCTTCCTTTTTGCTTTCTGAGGGGATTGTGCTTGATGGGAAAGGTCTTGGATTTGGGGTTTAGGACACTCAGAGATGACAAATAGCA
The DNA here is from genome assembly GCA_013400835.1 of Zapornia atra. NCBI lineage: Eukaryota > Metazoa > Chordata > Aves > Gruiformes > Rallidae > Zapornia > Zapornia atra. Next base: position 101,562 of record VZTU01019267.1, on the reverse strand, counting down.
ACTTGAAATGTTGACATATTTTCTTTTTTCTTTTCCCTAAATAATGAATTTTTTGCATGTTTGTGGAGTGATAAGAATTCTGTACAAACTAGCAGAACAGATGAAAAATTGGGCTTTTTAGGTTCTACCCATATAAACGTGTTTAAACCTAAGCTTCCTTTTTATTGTGGTTTGGCCCCGTGTGGTAGCTGAGCACCATGCAGCTGCTGGCTCACTCCCCCTGGCAGGATGTGGGAGAGAATCAGAAGAGTAAAAGTGAAAAAACTCGTGGGTTGAGATAAAGACAGTTTAATAGGTAAAGAAAAGTTGTGCATGCAAACAAAACAAGACAAGGAATTCATTCCCCACTTCCCATGGGCAGGCAGGTGTTCAGCCATCTCCAGGAAAACAGGGTTCCATCACATGTAATGGTTACTTGGGAAGACAAATGCCATCGTTCTGGCCACTGTCATGCCCCCTCCCCATCCTTCTTCTTCCCCAAGCCCCATGTAAACTGAGCATGATGTCATATGGTATGTCATATGCCTTTGATCAGTGGGGTCAGCTGTCCTGGCTGTGTCCTCTCCCAGCTCCTTGTATAACCCCAGCCTAATCATTAGTGGGGTGAGAAACAGAAAAGGCCTTGGCTCTTTGCAAGCACTGTTCAACAATAACATCCATCTCTATAATACCCACTGTTTCCATCACAAATCCAAAACATAGCTTTGTGCTAGCTACTTTGAAGAAAATAAACTCTCAGTTGAAACCATGACACTTCAATTTCACAAAAATTTCAATTACATGGGATGCTTTCAGCACCAATGGACTATTTTAGAGGAATGTGTTTTAGTATTGCTGCCATGTAAACAGTTAGTTTGCTTTTTCTTTATTGTGTCTGGAACTTGGCAGGCAAAATAAATATCCCAGGAAAGGGGATTTGGTTGTGTGTTACCTGTTGGAGAGCAGAGCAGAGTGTGCTCTGCATCTTTCAGGTGTTAGCAGAGGATAAAGGAACATGAGAGATGGAACTGTGAGATGCTTTGCCCTAGGGAGTCCTTTCTAAACATGTTCAACTAATGTTCCTAGCATTTCTACAGAGAAGAGCTCACCACCTCAGGAATGACTTAATTCTGACAAGGCTTGTGTTGCCATCTTAAAAAGTTATGTTAATGAGTGGGAGGCTAGGAGTAGGTGGCTGGAGTAAAGAGCCAGTTCATCTCACTTAACTGTGGGCATTCAAATTAGGGAGACACCTGTACAATCCTAAACTTGCAAGTTAGGCACCAAATTTGATACCAAAAAATGCAATTGCATTGTGTTATATAAATATCACTTAGAAATGTGTTTGAACTAGAGAAGGTGGCAAATGTGTTCCCCATTTTTAAAAGGGGACTTTGGACAAGATGTGGAAAATTCCTAGCTGGTGAGTCTGATGTCTGAAAGGGCAGTGAAGCTGTAGAAAGACAGAGTATTCAGAAGGAGCTAGTGTACCTTCTATGAGGGACAGACATGTGTCTCAACTCTGCTGTAGCTCCCTGAAGGAATCACTGTCCTGTGCTTGACAAAAGTGATCTAATTGATGTTGACTTTAGAAGGACTTCAGAAACCAGACTGCCATAGGAGAAAAGGAAAGGTCTTCACATAGATTAGTAACAGTTGAAAAGATAGGAAACAGAAGGTAGAAACAAATGTTCAGTTTTCTCAGCATAGGATTTTCACTGAGATCTGCATTAAGACCCATGTCATTCAATGTAACCAATCTAGGAAGGAAAGTAGAGAGGGAGGTGACAACTTTTGCTGATGGCATTAAGCTGTGCAGAGCAAACAAAACTTACTGCAAAGAGGGAAGGTCTTATGATATTGAGTGACAACACAGATTAAATTCAGTGTGGAGAAAGGTAAAGCTACAGAGATTAAAAAAAATATATAAATTCTTAACATTATATATGTGATGAAGAGTTCTGAAGAGTTACCAGTCAGGAAAGACATACTAAATTATGAGTATTTTTATGAAAATCTGAGCACAGTGCTCTGTGGTGATTAAAAGAAGCAGCACGGTCTTAAGAATGGTAAAGATGGAATAGAGAACAAAATAAATACCTAACTTCCCTGATACCGGAAGTTGATAGGAAGAGAAACAGGGAGGTTACAGAATGACTTCCACATGAGAAGTGACTACAGCCCTAATGACTTTATAGTCTGTGGAAGTTTGCTCCTGGGGAGTATAATGGGATCTATAAAAATGATGACTGACATTGAAAGAACAGATAGGGTCCAAGTGATAACAGTCTTTTCTGGTCTGTGAAGGACAGGAATCAAAGAGAGCTATCAGGAGGTTAAAGAAACACAAACAAAAATGTGTTCACACAGTGTGCATTCAAACTGTGGAGTTTGCTGCTGGAGGATGTTGTACATGCCAAAAGGTTTGTACAGAGTCGTGAAGAAAATCTAAGTTTATGAAACACAATGATAGGACTTCCAGCTGGTGAAGTTAATTCCCCAAGTCACAGACCACTGGGAACTGGAGTACTGGGGTGCAACACTGCATGTTTGCTCTGTTCTTATGCGGGCTTCCCTAAGCATCTACTGTTTTACCAGTACTGGGAAGAATAAATGGGCTATTTTTATGTTCTGAGATATCGAAGATTGCAGAGTAATTTTTGCAAGCTGCTAATTTGTGTTTGTACAGTATATAACTAGCTAGAACCTAAGCAAGCCCTTCTGTGTAAACTAGCATTTGGTGACATTAAGATAGAGAAACACACAGATGCTATACTGTGGGACATGGACAAACAAGAACATGACACAGTAAGATGCAGAAGACGTGTCAGAATGGAGAGGCTGGGACTTCAGGTTGAATTCTGCAGTATTCTCTCAGGTCTTGTTCTCAGTTGAAAGTATCTTAATGTGTCACTAGGGAATTGCTTGAGCTAAAATTAAGTTCAGAGGTGTTAATGAAAGATTTTTTTGTCTCCTACCCTCTGATGAATCTACATAATTTTTTTGCCAGTCGAGTTTTCTATTTCAGGTGACAACTTTAAGCATTATGGTTGCTGAATGGGATGAAATGTGGGGATCTGCTGGTAATCAGAGCTGGGGAGCACAAAATCATTGAGAAGCACGCTCCTGCAGAAAGTGTAGGCCATGGCACAGCAGAGCAGGAAATACAAATGTTCCCTGCTAGCACCTAGATGGTCTGGAGGATGTGCAGGCTTTGCTTCTGTGTGATAAGAAGGTACAGACATGTTCTTCCAAAGGGGGAAATAAGTTGTTCTACAGAGAGGATGAGTCTGAGCTTTTTTGGAGAAGATTGTTTTGCTGTGAAATTTATGTGGTATTAATCATAATATTGACATTATTTTATTATATTACTTTTAATGTTCTGGATGTGGAAATTTTCCTGGAGAGTTGTTTTTTAAACTCTACAGGTAGGACAAAGGTGGGTGAAGTTGCCCTAGGTGATAATGGAAGCAGCTCCTTTGACCTTTTGTATGACTGGGACCTTTCTAATGTCTGAAGTTGGTTTTCCTTTGCCAGTTTTCCTGGTCTGGGCAGATAGCACAATAGATAAGTTGCCCTTTTAAAGCTGTTTGTATCCTGGGGATCATAAAGGGAATTTTGAGATGACTTGGATAGCTGCTTTTTCTTCTGTTGCACGTTTATTTCCCTTGGGAAATGTTCATTCCTTCCCTTAGGTGTCACTATTTATCGCTGCTAAGCTTCCACCGGCTCTGTATTTGGCTGAATGGCACAGTTTTGCTCTCTACTTCAGGCGTCTTGGCAAGTGTAGTGTGTATAGCCTGCTCTGCCAGTCTGTGCTGCCTCACATACTTGTCTCCCTCCTACATCAGAGAATAGCAGTGACAGCCTGTGTAAGGCTGTTACCAGAGATCTATATTAGTGCAATGTTATAAAAGATACCAGCCAGTAATTTCTCAGTGTGGGTTATGTCTTAAAATGAGGTTAATAGTTGTATATACTTATTTTCTTTAAAAACTGTGCTATAGCTTGTAAGCACAAAATTTCTCAGAGAGCTAATTTGCATGCCCTTTAACATTTTAATTTTTTTCTCTCTTTAGTTTTACTTCATAAAGGTTTATATTCTGATGAATTTTTACCTTTCTTTCATACTGTTACTTTTATTAAGGGGGAAAAAAAAGAAGGTTTAGATATGTTAGTGGTGGGGAAAATATTGCCAACAGCACTTACCATGTACCTAGGAATTAATTCCAATTTCAAACCATGTCTCTGATGGCTTGGGTCACCATACTGACTTCAAAGCAAGCCTGTTAGTTTCTTCCTGCTTCATACAGCTACTATATACTCTGATATCCAACTCCAAAACTTGTAGTGTTGCCAAAGAGAGAGGTATTTTACCTGCCACGATCCATCTATTCCTACAATTAATATCTAACACTGTCACATGAGGAACATTTGGTTATTTACAGTTACATTCTCACTCATCACAATAAAAGTTGGACTCCTTCTCAGGAGCTCCTTGAGCAACGCAGGTGGCAAGCTCTGTCTACCACCACGTACTCAGGAGCTGGCTTTCTTTGGTAGACTCTTGAACAAATCTTAGGGAGATACACAGCTCTTGTAAGGTGCTGAATCCTTACTGGGTTGGTATGGCCCAGCGTCTGATGACCAGCATTACCCATTCTCATGGGTGCTGTTGGCTCTCTACAGTTCACAAAGTGATGGGGAGGTTTCCTCTAGTTTCTTACAGTTTCCATAGCAGACATCTTGTTACTAAGTTTATTCTTGCAGAAGCCTTTATTATTCTGACAGAAAGAACAGAAATCTAATAGTTGCAAAAGTCAGACTACCATACATAAAGTAATTCAAAATATTGAATGTTTACAGCCTTATATAAAAATATGACTAGAAAAAAGCTAAGGAAAGAAGAAAAAGCAAATGAGTTGTAAAGGTCTATGTGATTGGTTTGGATTTTGGTTTATTTGTTTTATGAAGTGAAGGTATTAAAGACAATTTCAGCAAGGGTGGAGTCTTTTGTTTTTAATCCAGGAGTGACCCAGCATTGTGGGGGGAAAAAAGTAGACCAGACTGGCTAGAGGATTACCCAGGGAAAACTCTGGTATTTTTAACCATGCAAATAGCTAGTCATCTGTTTTGAAATAAAGAGGATTACTTTTGCTTGATAGCTCTGTGTTGTGTTTTTACTGTGCCCGGAGTATGAACCCTGCAGTTTCCGAATAAGGGGAAAAAATGGCTGTAGATCACATCATAGCTTTAGCTCCAGAAAGAAAATGCTGTGGTCATTGACAGTGTTTAATCTAGGTTTTCACAATCATGGGCATGCTAGGTCATTGCTGACTGCGTAAGCAAGAAATGCAGCATGGATTTCTACATTTCTTATATGGGAGCTTTCATCTCCAGTAAGTGGAAAATAAAGAACAAACCCCACTTTTCTGTCCACAGGCAGAATTTCATTTTATTTCACCAATAACTAAATCAAAGAGCCATCTGCATCTCCTGCGGGGTTCAACTCTCACAGCTAGCTTCTCCATGAGCTGGCAGGAATATACATACAGAAGAAAAGCAGCAGAAGCAGAATGGCTAGCACCATTCTTTTTCAAATTACAAAAGGAATTTTTCCCCTTGTTGCTAAGCTATGTTTCTTGGTATAACTCCCCCTAACAATGCCGTTTTAGAAGACTTGTTGATTTGGCAACTTAATAATTCTAACAGTTGCATATGGCAAAGAGCAAATTTTGCCCCAGTTTGAACAATTTAAATGGCCTGTAAATGTAGGTGGAAAGCTATCTGCAGAGAAGCTGTCCTTCTGCATTTGCACAGCACTGGCCAAGCTGCTCTTAATAAAATGTTATTGATGTTTCAGCGTTATTTTATGAGGAGATAGTCAGCTGAGTGAAGATAGCAGGAGGAATTTTTTGTTACTTCAACTTGAAAGGAAGACAAAGCTCTGTGTCACTTCTAGTATATATATATATATATCTTAAAGTTCAGGAACATTAGTAGCATACCAAATTCAGGTTTTTATGTCATATTTAAGCTCTGTCTGCTGTGTTTCAAGAGAGGTCCTAATAATATAATCTTGCTTTGCAGAGCAGGGGACACTGGATAAAACCTTTCAAATTGCAAATGGCAGGCGGGTCTATTAAAACCAGAACAAGTCATCTGTATGGAATGTCAGAGTAATTAATACTTGAGTAGTTGATTTTTCCCCCTTTTATTAATATACAGTCACTGACCACAGATACTTTCCAACTTTTTCTCCTTTTCCTTTGTTCATTATTAATTTTACACTGCAACCAAAAACACAGGCCTTTGGATCTTTAATCTTTTGTATGTCTGTGGTATATCACTGAAAGTACATATTTTCCAAACACAGATTACCAAGATATATAGGTAGAAAGCCTATTTTTAAACTTTATCTCTTTTGTTGGGTGCACTTAATTAGAAAAGATGTCTGGCCAATTTTTATCTTGCTCATTGTTTGGCTCCTGTTGAATCTTGAGTTTTAAGGTGTTCTGAGGAAAGCATGAAGTGGGAGAATATTTGTGTATTGGCTATGCAAGTGAAGAAGTGGTCTGAAGATACCTAATGTCTCTTCTAAACATCTTCTAAACTAATTATAGATAGTATTATCTACCACTAATTCTAAAGTATGCTTAAAGCAATGTTTCTTAGAACTTGGAGCAGTGCCCTGTAAAAGGTGAATAATAAGAAACAACTCCTTGCCTACTTAATGCTGTGTGGTGTTTGGTTGTTTGATTTCTTTTAGTTCTTCTTCTATGAAGTAATTTTATTACTTTAGAGAGTCCTGGTTTTGGATTATTTTTAAAAGCTTGAGCTTGACATTACTGCAATGACAGGAAGGAATCATGGTGTGTGTGGGAGTGGAACAGCAGTTATGCCCTCACCATTCCTTACCTACTTGGAGATTTCTGTTTCAATGAATCTGACAAAACCATGAACGTTTGTGTGATAGAAGCACTAAGAGAGGGCTGGTGAGCATGACAGTGACTCCATTCTGGTTTCAGATATGTTTAGCAAAGCAGAGTCTAGTCTTGTAATAATGAGCTTGACCCAAGGATCTGTTTTTAATATATTAAGAAACCATTTTTTTCAATAGCGAAGTCTGTGTCTTCCTACACAGGATAATCCAATGATACATCTTTGACACAAGCACATTTTCTCTTGTCTGTAAGTACAGTTACAACTAGTTTTGTACCAGTATCTGTAGACTGATATGTGGGGTTTTTTTCGTTGTGAATTTAGTTGTTCACAATTCCTTGCCTGCTTTAATTAAAATAAGACTGCAAGCTGTCTGCCTCAGTGACCTCTTTCCCCCCCAAAAAATTCTCCAGAGGTAGAATTCTTCAGGGATTTAACAGCTTTCTTTAAATATCCTTTGTCCTTGACACAGGGCCTGTTCAGTCTCAAGTGGCACTGTACCCTGCTCCTCAGACCTGACTGTTGTGTTTCCATGAGGCTGTTATCGCTGCAGCTATAGGCTGTTTCTGTTGGCTGTCTAGACAGTCTGGAGAGAGAGGGAGGAGGAGGAGGAGTACTGTTGTGTTGGCAGAAGTGGGGAACTTCACTCAGAAGTTAGATCACTTTGAAGATAGACTCTGGGCTTCTGTTACATTGGCTTCTACTGCATCACATGCTCAGCAAAGGAGAGCTATGCCCCAGTAAGGTGTGGCTGGTTGGTGGTCAAGAAAAGTTGAAATAACTCAAGAGAAACCAAGAGGAACTAGAGGAGCAGTTCTTTGGATGGGCCAGACTTTGACTAGCTCATTGTGTGGCAGATCAGCAGATCTCCAAATGAGGCTGTCCTTGATTGTACTTGACTGACTAGGATAGAAATAGATGAGAGCTGTCAGTCCAGCTTTTGACAGTTGTCATTTTGGAAAGCCTACTGAACAGGAGGAGGTGAATTCAGCTGCCCAAGTACGTTTGAACTCTTGCACCACAAAATGAGAATTCCTTTCTAAAGGACTTCTAATGCACCTAATGAGAACAATGACTGGTAGAGAAGCAAGTAATTTAGAAAATGTTAGGTGTAATACTCAATTCTCATCAATACTAGGATCTCTGAGTTACACCAACTTACATCAATTCCTATTATTTGTTCTATCAACTATTAGAACTTAGGACAAGGTGTGAATTTCCTGAAGTTCTGCTCACAATCTGTTTCTACTATGTAGATGAAAAAAAGGACCAGGAAAATTATCCTTATTTCAGGTCCATCAAGCCCAATTTAGTGTGTTTTTGCTTGTACAGACAGGTCAGATGAGGCAGGCTTCCATTTGCTATGTTCAGCAGCTGTTTGGATGATACACTCTGAGGAATTGAAAGAGAATGAATAGTATCTCCTTCCAAACCAGATCTTCTTGACGTAATGCCATAATCTATGCCATAGTCTATCAACACTTTAAGAACTTTAATATTCTTCCTTGATTGTAGCTCTTAATGTCAAGGAAACGACCATTTATACAGTGATCCTACTGCCTTCACTTGTCTCAGAGGAGTGTTTGAAGAGAATTTGCTGTCTTTACTGCCTTATGTAGCAAGGCAATTCCTTCTCTTCTCTCCCTTCTTCTAGTGTCTCAGAAAGAAACCTGCAATCTCTTTCTTCATTCTTCAGTGCCAAAGAAGAATAGAGGAATACAGCAGTCCTGCTGCCCACAAATCACAGCAGGAAGTTAAAAGCTGTAGCAGTAGCATAATTTTTAGAAACCTCTTTGAATGGTAATGGAGAAAAAATAAGGCAAGGAAAAAGAAAAAAGACTAGAAATTGGTTCAACAGTTCCACAAACAGTGTGCAATTATGATACAATTTATTCCTTCTCCTTCAACACCCTGTGCAAAATGTCATTTATCTCATAAAATGATGAGCTTTATTATTGGTCCAATTTTATTTTGTAAGTCCCTTCAGAACTAGGACTGTGGCTAAGCAAACTGATCCTTGTGGTATCTTTAGCCTTTGAAAAGTGCCCCACCAGAAAATTGTGGCAACACCTTCATGTGAAGTGTCTTAATCTGTTTCCTTTCATCTCACCCACATACATCTGGAAATTAGAATACAATTACAGTGTGGCTAATGTAGAAATTAGCAATGAAGAATAGTTTCCTCAGCACTGGGGTAAGTCCTAGGGACATTAATTACTCTGCCTGTGATTCATCTTTCAAAGATTGTTATCCCCAATTTTCCAGGATGATATTTCAATGGCTTGAATCTGTCCCTCATAAAAAGAAGGAACTGGGCTCTGATTGCTTCCAGCACCTCCTCATTTTATGCGAGGGAGAGTGACTGGACCACTCTAAACACTGAATGAATAACGACTATAAATGCTGGGATTCACCCAGAGACCTGATCACACAATTTTCCTACTTGGCCACAGCATATTGCAACCCTCTTCCACCCTTCATGTCTATTTTTCTTCCCATGGGAACCAAGGTATGGGGGAAAATGTGGAGGGAGCCAAAAAGTTTGTGAACACCTTGGTGTCCCTGTGCTGGGCTCTTTCAAGGAGTTCTATGTCCTTCTTGAACTGAGGGGCCCAGAACTGGACACAATATCCCAGGTGTGGTCTCACCAGGGCAGAGTAGAGGGGGAGAAGGACCTCTCTTGACCTACTAACCACAGCCCTTCTCATACACTCCAGGATGTCATTGGCCTTCTTAGCCATGAGGGCACATTGCTGGCTCATGGTCATCCTGCTGTCCCCCAGGACCTCCATGTCCCTCTCACCTACATTGCTCACCACCAGGCCAGTCCCTAACTTATACTGGTACCTGGGGTTTTCTTTCCCAAATACCAAACCCTCCACTTGCCCTTGTTAAATCTCATTAACCTTCTCCCCACCCAACTCTCCAACCTGAGTCTTGCTGAATGGCAGCACAGCCCTCTGAGGTGGCAGCCACCCCTCCCAGTTTGTGTTGTCAGCAAACTTGCTGACTGTGCACTCTACAGTTTAGATATAGATTCTACAGTTTAGATATAGGAAATGTTGAGTATAAGAGAATATTAAACAAGTTGCCACTAGAAGCATGTACACAGAATGTGACAGCCTGGAATCCTTTTGAATAAATACAAAAACTTAGGGTATTTTGGCAGAAATAGCAGAAGTCACTGGTCACTGGTTTGGCTTGCCTGTGACAGTGTTTAAAACTTACCTGCTTTCCCCAAATCTAGGCCATAGCAAACAGGGAGCAGCATGAGATTCTCACTAATCACCTGTATCCTATTTCATCCTCTGTTCCACTATGCTAACAACAAAGAGGAAAGCCTTTAGCCACAGATCTGCTTTTCCTGTTAGATACATTAAACATTGCTGTAGTAACCAGGTGCAGAATTCAGAGGTGAAGCTACTGTGATTCCAGAGCTTTACTTTCAAAATCTGTCTCACATTAAATTCTTCCAGCATGCATATTTGGCCCCTTTTTTTTCGGGCCTGCCTGACTTTTCAGTAAGAATAACCAGACACTTCAAAATAAATGGCAAGACTCAGAAACTATAAAGAATCACTTCTGCCCTTCTGCCTCATTTCTCCCTCCTTTGTTTCAAACTGTTCTTCTCCCCGATGCCTGGACCAGAGTAAATTCCTGAGTGATTCATGTTTATTCTCCAGGCTGTTGCTGCTAATTGCAATGAAATCTCAGCAGCTTTCAGCTAGGGTGTTATTTTTTTAGAAGACATTTCTATTCAAAGTTATTGCATGTTATGTTAGGCCTTGATCTTATGGACATTGTACTTGATGCCATGCGTAGTCACAGAATCACAGAATGGTTTTGGTTGTTATTTTAGCCATCCTCCAAAGTAGAAAATGTGTTTATATATCATAGAATCAAAGACTGGTTTGGGATGGGAGGGACCTCAAAGCCCATCTAGTCCCAACCCCCTGCCATGGGCAGGGACACCCTCCACTAACCCAGGGTGCCCAAAGCCCCATCCAACCTTGAGCCCTGCCAGGGATCCAGGGGCAGCCACAGCTTCTCTGGGCAACAAGACTGCAGCTCTGGAATCCTGGAAATCCCTCAGTTATTCCAAAAATAAATTCTGAAAATATTTTTTTCTGATGTGAAAAATCAACCATTCAAAGTTGCTACTGAATTAATGACACTTGGTTTATCATCGTTCTTGCTATCTACTTACACATAATTTTGCAGCTAATTTAATATTATGTGAATTTAACTTGGATTGCCCTATTCCATACCACTGGTTTCAGAATTCTGCAACGTGGGCTTCTTCATCTTGAAACAGAAAATGCTAAACAGAGATTGATTAATTAGAAGCTAAAGACCATTTGTTCTATAGTAGTTCTTTATCCTAAAAATGGTATGGGTGTACACAGATACACATGTAGACCCTAAAAGTAAAATGCCACAGTGCTTTTTGTTGCTCAGTTTAAGAAGACCACAAGATTGAGAATATAACCAAGATAATGAAGTTTCACTGCAGATCTGAAATATCCTGACCACCGTATAGCTTAGCTGATCTAGACTCAAATCATCAGTGAAGCGATCTGTTAAAATGCCAAGTATGATCATTCCTGAACTAAACAACTCCCCAGCAGTAAGTTTCCTAGAATACAGCTGCACCTCGGGTTCTCTTCCCTGACATTTTTTGCCCTCTTTTTATGGTACACACCTACAGCCCAGATGTAGTTTCTTTGACAGATGTATAGCTCTGGGTGGAAGTTGAGCGCAAACTTACGTTTAAGCTTCCTTCCTTCTGAAAATCACACAAAAAACCCACAAGGGGTTCTAGTTTATATGAGAATTTCTATTTATTTCCCCTAAATAATATTTTAACACCCTTGACAAAGAAATTTTTCTTTTTGCTGTTAATGTTCACTGGCTATGTAAAGTCAAACACATACATGAATGTTGGGGTTTGTTCTTTCTGAAGCATTAACAGTCTAATAGTTTAACAATGTGTGTCCTACATGTGAGGAGTTTTTACCAGACCCACAGAGAACAGCTGTAGCTGGTTTTGAACTGTAATAAAATACATCCATATCTAAAAGTGACTTTAAGTGTCACTGCAGGTGAAGGTATTTGGAAGCACCCATTGTGTGTTGTAAAATCAGATAGAATATGCTAATTATTTGTTGGGTGGGGCTGAGGTTTTGGGATTTTAGGACTGCACCTTGCCACGGTTATAGAAATCTGTTATAGTACAAAAGAGCTCCTGTCTGCCACCTTGTGTAACAGTGACAAAGTACAGAATTGGATGTTTAGAGGGAAACCAGTACCTGCAGTCTGGAGACTGGAGAAGTAAATACTGTATCATCATTGATGTATGGATTCCCTTGGGAAAAGAGCCAGCAGAGTGCTAGAAAACTCAGGGAGAGAAGGACCCGCACACACATAATGAATCCATAATGACTAGGAAAATGGGCCTAAAATATTTCTATCCAGTGAAGCAATAAATGAAACCCATGGTAACTATAGACCTGACAGATCACAGCCCTGATCTTGAACGAGGGTAACTAGAAAACTGCCATTTCCCCCAAAAAGTGATAAGAATATCCTATCCCTTTTCTCTAAATTAATGAGGAATTTTAGCTTATTATTTTCATAGTGGTGTGAATACATTGTGCTCCAGGATATGTCTCTTAAGCCTGTGGTGAATAATCACAGAACTGTAGGGGTTGGAAGAGACCTCAGGAGTTTATTGAGTCCAACCCCCCCGCCAAAGCAGAGCCCCTAGGACAAGTTGCACAGGTCGGTGTCCAGACAGGTCTTGAATATCTCCAGAGAAGGAGACTTCACACCCCCCTGGGCAGCCTGTCCCAGGCCTCCCACCCCCTCACTGTGTAAAAGCTCTTCTGCATATTGGTGTGGAACTTCCTGTGCTCCAACTTGAAGCCATTGCCCTGAATAAGAATTAGTAATATTTTGCTCCTTTTTTTTGCCTGCACAGTGTAGGCTTTAGTTTGTCACTTCCAAGTTCACAGTGCCACACTGAGCCTCTGCTGATCCACCCTTTTCATCTTGCTTCCAAAATGCCCTGAATGATATCAGCTGGGATCTACTCTTTTCTTGCCCCAAGACACATTTCCTGCTTTCACTGTTGTAGTCCAAATGGATTCTGCACCTCTTTTCTTAGCCATGTTCCCAACTGTTAGTCCTTAGAGCTACCGCCAGCTTTTAATGGAATTCATATCCAGGCAGGGAAATGTGAGATCCTGAGCAACCTTGGCACACGCTGATATCAGTAAGAGAAGAGCCGGCTCAGCATGCTGAGGCCACCAAGGCCCAGGAGCATGAAGGTATTTAATTGTCCAGGCTTAAACATCTAATTGCCCATCTATTTCAGTGATGAGTTAGCCATCTAATTAAGAGTCAACGTCAGACAACTTCTGCTCATTTTACTTGCGTAAGTAATCTAGCAAAGGCAGTGCCACAGCCTGACTAAATGAGATGAAGTCTTTGGCTGTAGACTGATATCATATAATTAAACAAACAAACAAGTTGTTTAAATTACTTAGCTAAACTACCTTTGTTCAGTAGCTAAACCCCTTATCAATACTTAGGCATGCAATTAAACAAATGTGAAATCAAAAACAAGATATAAAAATCTAAAATTAGAAAACTAATTAGTGTTCTATTTCCTGGTTCTAAAGGGGAAAAATTTCCCACCAGATTGAGAAACTATGAAAAATTTCTCATGCAATTAATAAATTATTCAAAGATAATCTTGAAAATTAATGTACTTGCAGCTGATCTTCTGAGACTTGATTCTTTATAACAGTGATATGAAAGTCCATTGGTGTTTCTTATGCAATGTACAGATGTTTGTATGTATCTGTGGTGGTATGTACAAGGAAATTTCTAGGGTGGACTTTGTGTCACATTCCAATTTCAAAAGTTTAGCTCTCTAAAACTAGCCATTCACTCCAATCTTCTAATCTAGATTGCCTCATTAGTCAATGGAGAAGAAAGGAGGAACACTAACATGTGTTTCTTGCCTTAGAAAACATGGGACGAAAGTTTTCTTTCTCCTGTTAGTGGAACTTTTCAGCAGCTGATATTTAAAGAGATAAAGATCACTGTTTTCTATCACATGAAATCACTGGATTGACACAATTAAATCATTAAAACCATAGGTAACCCCCACAATCACTTGAAAATGAGACTTTTGAAAGTTCCACAGAAGATTTAAAGTGGTGTGAGATGAGATTGATGTGTCTTTCAGCTTGTTCATCTTCTGACTTTAGAAGCTAGAATTCCTGTTTGGGTACAAAATCCTTACTGAGACTTCTGAGGAATGCAGGAAGATGGGGAAGAAAATTTAATTTGCTAAAAATTGTTTGTGTGGCTACAAGATGAACAGCCCCTTGCAGAATCAATCCCCATAATAACACCAACCAACTTAATGAGCATTATCCCTGAACCAATCTATTCATTACTGCTGATCAAAATCTTGTGCTTGCTGTATGTATACTGCCAGACATTCTACTCCCCCAGAGTCGCCCCGTGCTATCATCCTACACTGAAAGTTTACACTTCCTCGGTCTGCTCTAGTTTATATCAAATGGAGATTATTAAGTTATACACAGGGGAACAGGTGGGTGGAGCAGCTGGCATGAGAAGTGAGCAGCCTGACAACAGAAAAAAAATCAGGGTAGATTGCAGCACGAAAATTTTCCTAGGAAATTGCAAATTTCACAATCTGTTCATGAGAACTGATGGTATAGCTTGTGTGCCAGGTAACAAGTCTGGGAGACTCTAGACTTCACTGGAAGCAGACTACTCAAGACCTTCAAAGATCTTGTTAGTTTTGGCTTCAGTCTATTACACTCTATCATGCAATCCTACTCATTCTGGAAAGCAATTCTTTATGAATTTCCTAAGTAGATTGAAAAGGTCACAGTGGTTTTTCAGTCTTAATTAACTGACTGACTGATTTACTGTATTTCTTATTACGGATGAAGCTTTAAAGATAGCTCTGCAAACTCTTAAATCATGCAGGATTTGAGGGCTTTATCTTTGGTTTCATTCAGGGACATGAAGAAAACATCAGTTTGAACTGGTTCTAAAAAACACCAGTTGAAGAAACCAACGAAGTTCTCCTTAACTTGGGTGCAGTGTGGAGAGTGACCTGATGGAATGAAATGTGCTCAAAATGTGCTCCAAAAGTTATGTTACAGTGAACAGCCATAGCCATGGAGAATGCAGCAGCAGTCAGGACAACCAGATAAGGCCAAATTGGCAAAGTTTCTACAATAAGTAAATGTGTAGATGGCTATGGAGGTAGTAGGTGACAAGATCAGATGTAAAAGGAAAAGATAAGCCACCAGTTAGTGTCCAACACTGTGACAGTTTATCCTCTATCATATACTAGGGAAGCCAGACTCAAAGAGCCTCTTGGTTAGGCTGTTGTCTTGGGACACAACAGAACATCTTACCTCTGTGAGGTGAGTATTGTCATAGTTTATCTCTGGTTATCTCCTGTTTTAACTTGGGAATCTTTTTGTGTGAAAGTTTCAATTAAACACATTCCTGCAAAAAGTTGCACTTATGACAAATCAGCATTTTTCAAATGAAAAGTGTTTAATCAAGAAGTTTTCCAGCCAAGTCTAATTATAGCATCCTTTTTAAATGTTTCAGGGTTTCAGACAGCAATTCAAAATGAAACACAATGAAACATCCGTTATTACTAAAATCTTTCATATTACTCAAATTACAAGAACCAATTAAATATGTCATAAATGATATCTTGATAAGCATTTGACATGCTGCTGAATAACATTTGGTGACTGGAGTTTCTAATTCCTCTCCTTTAAATTTAAACTCCCTTCTAGTTCTTATCTGAATGACTGTTGAATACAAGCCAAAGTTCACTCGGACTTCCTTTCTACACAAATTCAATTAAGAAATGTAAACATTTGGAGTCACTCTTAGTAGGGGTAAGTGTGGGGCAGAGAGGATAAAAAAAAATTGCCCCTGGGAAGGATGCATGTAGGCAAAAAGGAGAGAGCACTATTTTTACGTGGAGCCAAGAATCAATAGTAGCTTTTGAGATGGTCAAGGTAATCTGTTACTAGGGGTGGCAGGTTTCTTGCTTATGACAGAAGATGGTCAGCTAGCTATGCATGAGACAAAGGTAACTTGTGCTTGTGCAGTCACAGGATGTAGCATGCTGGTAATGGCAGGAGAACGTGCTTAGCTTTTGGAAATACTTTGACTATTGTGGAACATGCAGTGAGTGATGGTTTGAAACCACAATGTTTTCTTATTCATAACGTGCTGCTTCTCATAGGCTTTTTTTCATGGTGAGGGAGCCCTGGGACAGGCTGCCCAGGAGTGTGTGGAGCCTCCTTCTCTGGAGATATTCAAGACCCATCTGGATGCCTCCCTGTGCGACCTGTCCTGGGGGCCCTGCTTTGGCAGGGGGGGTGGACTTGATGATCTCTGGAGGTCCCTTCCAACCCCTACGATTCTGTGAATCCTTTTGTAAAGCAATTTGCCAATTCCTGGTATAACCTAAAAGACCACAGTAAATTTTATAAGAGCTAAAGTAAAGAGAGAAATATGATGATAATAATAATGATAGAAGACAATATACAGAGATGGGCTCACTAGAGAGTATGGAAGCTCATCCGTACATTATTTTAAGGCACACTTAATCTGGTAGCATGGAAATTGTCAATGCAGATTTGAGACCACTACACTGGCAAAAGCTGGATAATACATGCAAAGGCCAACACATTTCTGACTCATTGTCTAGAGTCTGGTAAAGCAAGTGACAGCTGGTGGTGTTCTTAATATCAGCAACAAATCCAAGGAAACCAGCTGAAGCATGTAGCTGAGAAAATTCATTACCCATTTAAAAAGTTCAAAGGGTATGTGAGGAAAGTTAGAAAAAGACTGTGGCTTTTGAACACTCCTCTCTTTCATAGGAGCTTCAGGAGTTATATAAACTTGTATAAGAATACACGCTGAGAATATTTCAGCCAAATGATTTTTAAAAGCTTGGCTTAGATGAGGCATGAATTCCAAGCAAATTGACAAAAACCTTTAG
>VZTU01019267.1:67136-84541 GCA_013400835.1 Zapornia atra | reverse complement strand
CCCCCCGAAAACTGCCCCCCACACCTCCAAATTCCCGTACCAGTAGGTGCTTGAAATATAAATTTCTTTTTTTTGTTTAAACATACTGGATTGAAAAGCATGTCTGGAAAGTTTCTGCATCACCCATTCAGAGATAAGCATTTAAACCATGGAATTCCAACATCCCGGTTAAGGATAGACATTAATCTGAGATATACCATGGCAAACCAAATCTGCACTGCAGCCCTTTTCTGATCACACTTGAAGAGGAGGCTTGCTCCATCAAGGCCATCACCAGCATCCCCCCTCCCCTTTTTTCTTCTTTTTCCTTTAAATTACGTTGTTAGTGTTGCTTAAGAGTAGATAGGGTCTAGAAAGGATCATCTGGGGGCTCTGAGAAATCTGTTCTTGGGTACCCAACTGCAAGACAGTCGCTGACTCAATAGGTTGGTGTTGGGACAATCATGATTTAAGAGGCATTTTGGGCTGTAAAAAAAGTTTTCTGTTCCCAAAATGGGCAGAGAGCCGTTCTTTATAGCGTTTTGACTTAACAACAGAAATGGTTTTTGAATGTTTAGTGTCCAGCTATTCATAAGAGCAGGTCTCATTTCTCAAATGTCAGATGGATTTATAATGATGAATTATAATTATCTGTTTTGTGGCATCAACGTTGTGTTAGTAAAAAGAGTTTTTTATAATCTGCTTAAAAGTATGATTTAAACAGAAAAATATAATCTGAATCTAGGTATACATACTTTAGCATGTGTCTAACCTTAACAGAATTGTACAGACACAGCTGGACCGAGTCTTTGATAGGGGTTTATTCTTAGCTCGTGAAAAGGAAGTTATTGTAGAGTCTCTTGCATGGATCAAGAAGCAAACTGGCTTCTGACTGCTGTACTGCTGCTCTCCTGTATGCTTTTAGTACATCATCCCAGGCTTTCATCTTTTCTTGCATGTGGGTATCAATTATTGCTGAGACAGAGTCCATGAGGATTTGAACCTGATTCAGACTCGATTTTGGGACTGTATCAAGAGCAGATATTTTTCAGAAGAATGGGATGATGACAAACAAGGCAGCTTTTGTTCATTTACTGGAACAAAGCCTTTCAAGGTGCTGAAATCAGAAGGGAAGGAAAAGCAAAGCTTACGCACACATCCATACTGGCAGCATGATAATTCCACGCCACTACCAGCTCTTGATGGCTCTTTCACACCACGTCATATTTATTTTCTACATGTTCCCTAGCAAGCTCCCTCTTTCAGTGCTAATTAAATCCTTCAGTGTCACCCTTCAGTGAAATTAGCCTTACCTTCCTCCCTGGTGTAAACCTGGCTTCATTTTCAAGTCTGTTCTTCAGTAGAAACACTTCCACAAACCTAGCTTGAGCATGTGCTGCTGATCTGATTCCCCAGTAGTCGATTTCCATGCAGTATAAATGTAAATCTTTTCAATTATTATGGAAATTAGTTCAATTATTTTAGCTTTCTTTTTTTTTATCTAGAGCTTCCTTTGGTCGCCTGCTGTATTTTCCAGAAGAAGGTCTTCACTCATCATGTATCGATATATGTGATAAATCAATACAGTTACAACCTCTCTGATTTCCATGCAAGAAATAGAAACATTGACAGAAGAAAAATGTTGTCTGTGGGGACAAAAAAAGTTGTTTTCTGGTCACCTACAGAAAGAGAAATCAGCCTTGCATCTAGTCTGACATTATTATGAGCTAAAAGGAGATGACACTGAGTTTTGAATGAGTTTTCTATGCCCCTAGAAAATGCACGAGCCTTCTTGCTCTTTAACAACTCTATTTTCAGGCTATGCTGCTGTCCTCGATGATTAGAGCCCACAGATGCAGATTAATGTAGTCTTTGGTCTTTTTTTGGTCATGATATTGTGGCTGAATTTACTATCCTGTGCATCTTTTAGATATATATTTTGCTTTTTTAGGTTTTCAGTGTTGGAAACAGATATAGTATGGATGAAAATTGGCAGAAAAATGTGAAAAGCTTCAGGATTTTGAGTCAGGTGGCAGAACATTCGGGAAGCTTCTGGCACACCACAGATGGTCGGTATAAACTGTTGTGGCAGAGCAGCTCTGCCAGAAACCCCATGGAGTTTATTTCTAAAGTAAACTTTTAAAAATACACAGAATATTAGAGCAGGAAAAAAATATATCATTTGAAAGCACCGTTGATATGTTAGGATGTTGTTATGCAGTTCTTTATAGCCTCATCCTTGGGTTTTTTCCTAGTTATTTAAGATTAGCATCCTGATTTTCCCAATTCCACCTTCTCTGATCTTTGTAATCTTTGAAACGATCCTTTATATGGTCTGGGGAGGGGGACATAGCACTGAGCCAAGAGCTGGCCTGAACAGTGTGGAGTTATAGGTACTTTTATATTTACAAAAGAACCACAAACAGTGTTAAGGAGTAAAAGCATAGTTTTACATAGCATGTATGACAGGCTTATGAATGAAACCAGAAAGTTTAGTAAACATTAAATAATATTTACATTATTTACGTAGATACACTATTTTGTTATTTATGTGTAAAATTATCTATCTATATACACACATAAAAAATATATCAGGAAACATTTATTCTTACATATACATATGTGTCGTGGTTTAGCTGCAGCTGGTAGCTAAGCACCATGCAGCCTCTTGCTCGCTCGTCGTCTCTGCAGTGGGATGGGGAGGAGAATCAGAAGAAAAAGGTAAAACTTGTGGGTTGGGATAAGTATGGTTTAACAGGACAGCAAAGGAAGGAGAAAAATAGCAACAAGAAAGCAAATAACAGAATAGATCAAGCGGATGATACACAATGCAGTTTGCTCACTGCCCAGAACCTGATGCCCAGCTCATCCCCAGGCAGTGATACCTCCTCCCTGGCCACCTCCCCCCTTTTCTATTGAGCATAACATCATAGTGTATGGAATATCCCTTTGGCTAGCTTGGGTCAGCTGTCCTGGCTGTGTTCCCTCCCAACTTCTTGTGAAAATTAACCCTATCCCAGCTGAAACCCAAGACAATAGGTTTATATATAAGAATATGAATAATATATATTATGTAAGATAATACAATTTATGATATTAAATAATTTTTTACCTGAATTATGCTATCAGGTGTGAAAATTTTGGCAGAGGATTGGGAATAGGACTGCATAAGTAAACCCATTCCTCTAATACCAACAATGAAAGAGGGAATTTTAATTTTCTTCCCTCCTATTTTTTGGGAGGAAGAAAGGGTGGTTTTTTTTAAAAAAGAAAAAACAAAGGAAAAAACGTTCTTAATTTTCATCTGAAAAATTCCCAGGCACAAAGAACAAATTGGATTAGCACAAAGTTCATGAGTTTGATTTAGTTTTTTTAAGGATATTTTCCATATTTCAGAATTTCTTGGAACTGTGATCCATGGTGCTTGCAAATCTAAGTGAACAATTGATATTTCAAGAAGAAACCTGTATCCATAAAGTTAGTGTTAGATTTATAATCACTTCTTTTACTTCCCTTATTAGCTAGACAAGTCAGCATTTAGAAATGTCAGTCAAAACGTATATTTTTAAAGTGATAAAGGGATTCTAAGATGTGACTCATCTCTTAATAACGATTCCATTGTACACTACTGCAAAATGTAAATAGTGTTTCAGGTACTTTAGATACCAGCTAAAACTTTCTATCTTCAAACAGGTCTAATATCAAGTTGGAAATAAATTGGTTGTCAAAATGAGAAAAGATTCACCTTTTGTACCAGTAAGATATGCCCCCTAAGATAACGCTGTGCCTCTCCCCCTTAAAGTCCTTAACATTGAGTACATCTGTATTTTTTTCTGTGACTTTTCGTTCAAGATTTCATTAAACTAGGTCATGAAGGAGGGCAAACTGAGGTTATCTAGGCTAATTTGATTGTCTCTAAAAGCGATGCATCTGTTGAATTTTCAATGAGTTTTTTTGCCCTCTGTACCTCAGTGTTTCAATCTGGTGAAAGAAATTATTATTATTTCTCTCAGGCAAAATCCTGGTGAAGTTAGTAGCAAAATTCCATGAGCTGGAGGCTAGACGTTCTGGGTCACTGTATATGGATCTGTACTGGGAATTAAATTGCAGCCTGAATAGAATAGTTTGAGATTGAACTGTGTCCAATGGAATTACTTCCTATTTTAATTTTTTTTCTCCCCACTACCCCGTGTTTGAAAGGAAGGGAGTAAAACCCTTTGCAGGCTAAGTCCAGAGAAGATAACCTCTAATTGCTGTAAGAATGGACATAAAGAATCATAGAATGGTATGGGTTGGAAGGGACCCCAAGGATCATAGAGGTCCAACCCCCTGCCACAGTCAGGACCATCACCCTCCAGGCCTGGAGCTACAGAAGGTTGCCCAGGGCCACATCCAACCTGGCCTTGAACACCTCCAGGGATGGGGCATCCACCACTTCTTTGGGCAGCCCCTTCCAGCACCTCACCACTCTCTCTGGAAAAAGCTTCCCCTAATATCTAATCTAAGCCTTCCCTCCTTTAGCTTTAATCCATCCCCCTTGTCCTGCCATTGTCTCCCCTTTTAAAAAGTTGATTCCCCTCCTGCTTCTCTGCTTCCTTCAGGTACTGGAAGGCTGCAACAAGGTCCCCCTGCAGCCTCTCTGCTCCAGACTGAACAAGCCCAGCTCCTTCAGCTTCTCTTCATAGGGGAGGTGCTCCAGCCCTCTAATCATCCTTGTGGCCTCCTCTGAACCCTCTCCAACAGTTCCACATCTTTCTTGTATTGCAGGCCCCAGCTCTGGACACAGTACTCCAGCTGGGGCCTCACAAGGGCAGAGTAGAGAGGGACAATCACCTCCCTGTCCCTGCTGGCCAGCCCTCTTCTGATGGAGCCCAGGATACCATTGACCCTCCGAGCTGCAAGAGCACACTGCTGGCTCATGTTAAGTTTCTCATCCACCAGAACCCCAGGTGCTTCTCAGCAGGGCTGCTCTCCAGGAGCTCTTCTCCCAGTCTGTATACATATCTGGGATTCCTCCAGCCCAAGTGCAAGACCTTACACTTTGCAGTGTCGAACCTCATTAGGTTCCCTAGGCCCACCTTCCAAGCCTGTCAAGATCCCTGTGGATGGGTGTCTAAGATGCCTTACTGACATAGTATGAGGAGTAAAGTTTGAGGAAAAACTCAGCTCCTTGCTAATAATATATATTTAATAGTAGTCGCTTATCTTTTACATGGTCTATGAATGCTGTGTCACGCATACCTCGCCACTGTTGCCTTGCAGCATGGAGCTGAGTTGGGAAGACACAGAAACATGGTTGTATACAGTAACCCATTCTCATTACATAATTAGGGGTAATCATCCTGTGATTTACTGTAATGTGCCATTTGTGGTGAAACTGTACATGGAGCCATATTTTTGTGTTTCAGCCTCAAGATTGTTAGACTTGTATGTTATTTTATTGTTGTACCTTTCCACTTCCATAGCAACAATTTAGCTGTTCTCAGCTCATAGTAATTGTGAGAAAATCAAATTCCATCTGTTTTTGCCAAATGAAGTCTGAATAAACCTTTATTTGTTAAACATCACTTATTTCCCCTCCTAGGCTGGTTAAGCCGTGTCTGTTGGGTGTTGCACACAGTAAACAAACTGCCCTGCTAGTCAGAAACTCTGAGATCACTCAGCATCACAGCAAACTACTACTGCACAACTGGTGTCAGCATGAGGATTAGGGTACAGTAGAGGTTACACAAAGCACACTTGAGGCCAGTGCCACAGCATCAGGTTCTAGCCCTCATGCCACATAATAAATAGTGCTGCTCAGGAAACCTAGTTAAGTCTCAATTTGAATAATGGCTTAGGACTAAGAGTTTCAAAGTTACAAAAAATGGCAAAATGCAGTGCCAGCATTTTTCCCTATAGTTCTGCATCATCTGTGCTGCTTTCATCTATGGCAAGTTGTTACCAAATGCTTTTTGTTCCCACTGCTAAAACATGAGGGAAAATCCCAGGCCTTTCCATTTGCTCTGAATTATTCAATCAATGTGACATATTCTAAATCCTCTTGGTCTGGAGTAATGACTTAGGTTGTTCCATAATCTAACTCTTCAGAAAATCTTCAGGACACCTGATGCTATGAGCATTTCTTTGCTTCTTGATGGACAATTTCTTCAGTGAGTATTCAGTGCCTTACTGCTGTGGCACTGTTATGAGATGCTCTAAGTCTTTTCACCAGCCTTTCTACTATTTGCAGCATGAGGAGGCAAAACTATAAATTCTCTTCCTCTTACATCTTTAGAAATCTAGCCCAGAATTCAGTGAGAACTCTGAAAATAGTGTCCATCTCCAAGGCCTTGATAAAGCAAGGATTTCAAGCATGGCCTGTAAAATGCACGGAGATCTCTAGGCTCCTTGTTTCCCAGGAAAGTGAAAATTAGGATAGTTCTGTATTTTGCTGACTGTACTCTGATTCTCTTCTCTCTGCCAATGGCAAAAATGGAAAATCAAGACTTAACAACCACTTACTCCATGGCCATTTCAGCAGGCCCATCAGAATTTCTGCAGCTGCTCTCCACTCAGGGCTCATCAAACACCTCTCCCTTCACAGTTTCTCAAACGCCTCCACCTCAGCATTTCAAGTAACTCAAGCTGCTTCCTTTCTTGCCTGCTCTCCTGCTTGCCTGCCAAAACCAGAAAGCCTTTATTAAGGGCTTCCCCGTCAATCATCCTGAAGGCCTCTTTGGAGGTCTGATTAGTATTTGCAGCCTATATTCAGGGACAGGCTGAATCTATCTAGTGCAATTTATACACAGGGGTATGAAGGGAGTGATTTACCTAAAGGTTGAAGCCTTGTTTTTATGCTTCAAGATACATTATTGTCTCTGTGAGCAGTGAGATATTTTCAGATTGTAAAGAGTTTTGCGTGCAGGAATTTCAAATATGCAGTGTCTTTTGGGATTGTTAGGGCTTGCCTTTGCTGCAGTGCCTGAGAAACCGTGTGAATTAGCCTGTGCTGGAGCTTGAGACTCCTGTGCTGTTGGATTGGAAGTTTACAGCATGCTGTGATATAATTACAGCCTATATAGTCATACCAACGCAGGCTTTCCCTTCATCTTGCTAAGCCCATACAGACTAGATAAAGAATTTTAGAAGAAGGTAGAAATCTTCTGTGATTAGTCCTCTGGATCCTGTGTCTTACGATTTCACAGAAACATTAAACATTGCATTCTGTTTAGCCAGAAGAATGGGCTGAATTTCACTTCCTCAGGTAGCGCTGGAGGCTTGAGAAGTTTTGGGCCTAGCTAGGCTGACTGTGCACAAGGCATGGGGAGGCCCAGCGTGAGCTTCCCATCTGGGTAGGCTGCAGCCTCATCTGCTAGACTCCATTGAACAAGCAGTGAACAAGGCACCTGGCTGAAAATAAAACATGTGAGGAACAAATTATTTCTTTGTGATGCCCAAAGCAATCAGCTGAAGGATGTGATTTTATTCAGATATATGACTTTATTCATGCAATCTTGGCTAATCTAATAACCCCACTAAAACTACACTTAAGTGCTATTTCTGGCCTGTTGCTGCTGTAAATTTTGCTTAGAAATCGGGCTGCAGAAAGTTGCTATTACTTGATTTAATTATAAAACAGCTATCAGAGCAAAACGCAGAAACTAACTGCTGCCTGCCAGCTTCAGGTGCTGTTGAGTGAACTCCACTGTGGAGACGGAGTAGCAGTGGCAGCAGGACTGCACCTCCTCACAACCATGTGTAGCAGAAAATGGGTTTTGCCTGGTAACAAGGACTGTTGCTTTTCGTTTTCCAGAGGTTTAACAAACAGCTGAAACAACCAATTTGGGAAGCACCATAAGGTTTGAAAAGAACAAATAGTTATTGAGGAAAAAACAGTCAAAAGAGTGAGATCAGAGATTGTTACTTGGATACAGCAAAAGCCAACACAACAGAAGGGTTGGGAGGAGAGGCAAAGGCGAAATAACAGTAGACTTATTTAAGGGCTGGAAGGATCCTTTTTTTTTTTTAGTGCTTGTACATCTAGTGGCAATGCAGTTCAACACTTGCTGATCCAGAAGTATTTTCAGAACACAGATCGTACAAGTCTTCTCCTCACCTTCCAGTCACTTCCTCTTGTTCAAGTTTTCATGTTTATCTTGTTTTCATGTTTTTTTACTATCTATTTGCCCTTTAGAAAGAGGTTCTTCTGTTGTGCTTGGTATGAGGTGAGGTTGGTAGTGGTTTCAATAAATGGCCATTCCATTGAGACAAGAGGGGCACTTGGTTTACTACTGTTGGTTCCGTGTGCCTTTCTACTGGCAGTTCCAGGTAGAAGACACCACAGCAGCTGCACACCAGGAAGATTTTTCTTCTTAATCACAAAGGTTACCAAAAGAGACTGAAAGGTTCCCTTATGTGAGCACAAGCAAGCCTTCACATATGTATTCTTCATTGGAGAATGCAGAAATGAGGGTAATACTTTGTAGACTGCTTCCTGTAGAAGTGCTGGTTTGAGTTCTGTTTGCTCAGTTCACATTTTCCGTGTGGCTCCTCACAATCCACATGGCTAAATTTTTCCAGTAGGTCGGGTCACAGAAAGAAAAGATTCTGTAACTGAATGTAAAGCTGACAGACTTCTTGGTGATGGCTCTACCATGAATAGAACCATAGAATATACTGAAGTGGAAGGGACTCATAAGGTTCATCAAGTCCAACAGGTATGAATTATCCTAGAGAAGACAGCCAGGCTCTTGGTGTGTCCTCTGGTTGCTGGTGATACCTATATTGTATAGATTAGAATTACCTCAAATATTTTTTGCCTTTGTTGTATTTACATTTCTACTTATGTGTGCAGACTTACACCTCAGCAACTGGTTGTGCAACTTCCTCTCTGGTTCCATACAGCATTTCTAATGAAGATCTCCCAAAATATATTGCTGGAAGGGAAATGGAGCATAAGGAGCTAGGTAGGAATACATTTCCCAGTACAGCAGGCTTTTCAGGGTAACTTCTTTCTCGTGCTGCCTCGTGATTGCCTCACAGCAATGAGCAGTTATTCACAGAGATACTCTGGTGGGTTTCCTTTCTGTGAGATGTTTCTAACTGGCATGAGGGAGAGCTCACAGTATGCTCTCAAGGTTTGATATATCACCATTGCGCTCATACAATATAGATTTTCACTCCTTGCCATCTCTGTTTATGTTAGTTTCCTCCTTTTTCAGTTTTCTGAATTGCACACCATTTTTCCCCCCCACACATGTAAAATCCCATTTCTCCACAATCTTTTTTCTCTCTACATGTGATTGCATATGAAAAGATGAATCAAATGTTGGAAAACCCTAACCCCTTTTCTAAAGCAACAATATTTAGGTTCACTGCCTAGCTGTCAGCTCTATTCATCCTTCTCCTAAAGCTATTTCAGTCAACTATAATTCTTACAAAGATCTTTTGAAAATTGCTGTCTTTTACTTGAAGCAAAGGAAATGTGAAGAAATGTGTCCTCTGAAAGATTTTTTAAGGACACTAAATAAAAATAGTATATTTTAAATACTATTAAAGAAGTAAATACATGTGCTTTCCAATGGGTTTGTGTAACCTTCTGTAGAATTGCAGCTCTCTATTTTATTGCATTACTGTACGCTTCAACTATACTTATTATAGGTGATAATTAAAAGCATGTACCTTCAGAGAATAATGCAAGTGAAAGTGTCAAAAATATTGACATAACATGAGAAATCTTTTGTTAAGGAAATTGAGGAGATTGTTCTCAAGAATGAGAGTTGCAGCTTTTGGCTTTCCTTCGCTTGACATATTTTAGACCTAATTCAGTAGTCATTGACATCTGTGGATCAGGCTTTTTTTTATATGCCATGGCATTCAGTGAACATACTGTACATGCCTCTGTTTTTTCACATGCTACTGGCCCCATAAGATGATAAATTTACTTTTCTTCTTCCTTTGGGTCTAGAATATTCTATAGTATTCTGTAACTGCTATTCAAGTGACAGAATACCTTTACTTGGGAATAATCTGGCTTATTTCTCTAAACATGTTTAAAGGGAATAGTTTTACTTAAGAGTGGAATCTGCCCTTTGTAAATGACTTTAAATAGTAGAATAAAGAATTTGGACTGTAATTTAAGTCCCCAGAATTAAAATATTCTATTGGATGTTATGCAAACAGTTCAATAAACTTCTGTGGAAACTTCTCTTTAAAAACAGCATTGCTGATAATTTTTGAAAGGAAGATTACTAATGTTGGAAATTTATTAAATTTCTTATAGTATAAACATTTCTAGTGGCTGACTCTGCACCTGCATTCTCTATCAGAAAAATTTTGGTTATGCAGCAAACACAGGTTTGCACTCAGACTGTGTCTTAAAATGACCTAAAAATTTATAGATGTGTTATTTTTCATTTCTCAATATGATGAGCCAGCTGGCACAACCGATAGGCCGTTCATGTGGAGTTGTGGCTCTTCCAGAAGATTTCCTGTAAAAATAATCAGTGAGTATTGAGATGTACTCAACTAAGATGATTTCTGTGTCACAAACCACTTTCAGTAGATGGTATTAAAAGCTTATCTGGTATTTTCAACTTACTAAACTTTGAGATATATTTTTTTTAAGGACATACAACCTAACATTTTTGGCTCTGATGAATAATCAGCTGTGAGAGTAACATCTTTTCCTAGTGATCTTGTAAAGCACTTAAAAGCCAGTGGAGTGGATGGTTCTGTTAGGTTGTTAAAAGGAATTCATCAGAGTAGCAGATGTTCAACAAGTTACAGGCTATCATCTTGTTGTGCATTATAGCTGCGTATACAAGCCTAAAGGCATGTGGATCATTGTGACACCCTTGTGAACGTATTCCTGACAGAGAAAATAAAACAAAATTGAAGGAACTAAATTAAAAGGAATTCCATTCAGCAGTCCTTTCTTTGGTGCAGTGCTAACAGGAAGTGCTATGTTGCTTCTGGATCTGCAAATGATGTGTAAAAGCCCTATCTTTCTTGCAATGTCAAGTGTTAAAGACCTCTTAGTTTTGCTACTGTTAAGTTGGGCACCTTAGTCCAAAATCTAGGTACAGAATAAGCTGGCTAATGCCAGGACTGCTGAGAGTTCTGTGAATAAAGTCCCCATGTCACATACATTTTTACTTCTGGCTACACCTAGAAATGTCAAGTTCTGACAAGACTGGGCATTTTGTTCCTTGAATCTTGCCACCATTCACAAAGTGAGAGTTCCTCTGCCTTTTTCCACTTGGAGGCAAACATTCATTGACGCCAACCCTCAGCGGAGCGATGCTCATGGGCACCATGTTTACCCATGGTCTAGGGATCAGGCTACTTGCCTGGGATATGAGAGACTGCAGTTTAAAATATCTGTCTGCTCTGGAGTCAGATCAGAGCAGTTCCACTTTGCATTAAATATTCATTAAGCCCCTGAGTGAAAAAGAGAGAGAGAGAATGACTGATTCTATTTCTGTAGACAAGAGGATGGGGCATTTAACTGTGATATAAGAAAGTTATGTATAAATTCTTATTCCAGTGAAAGAATATAGAGTCAGATCATCTTTCTGTTTCTATGATTTCTTTGTGTTCTCTCTCTGCTAAGCTTGAAATTTGTGCTTGCTTTACATCTATGTGGCCTGTTCTTGCACTTGATTTGGGTGTAAGATAAGATGCTGTGGCAGACCATTGGCTATGAAGTTTGTTTACATGCTTTGGATGTAGATGTGTCTTTTAACATCTAGATTTTTATTTTCCTCTTTATTTTTAATCAAATAGTACTATTCTATTTACCATCCAAACATTGTCCTTGCTGATGTTCATCAGAATTGAAGTGCCATGAAACTGGATTTCTGAAATTCTATGAAATTGATTCACTGTCTTTTTAAATTTATTTTCCCCCCAAAATTATTTCATTACCTGCTAACTTATTAAATGAAGTGAGTTCTGCTGAAAATCTTTAAGAATACAAGAGTGTATTAAATTGGCAGCTTTCCTAGCGAGGAGAGTTCAGTTCAAGGTTGTGGGTCAGTATTTAACGTCCTTCAAGAGAATAATTCCATCTCTATGAACCATTGCCTTGCCCTAGGTAGCCTTGACCTTGACAGACAGAACAGATAAACAGTTGCCTAAACTGGAAAGTCTCAAATGTACTTCAGACAGAACTAAGAACGTACAGTAGGAAACTATGTTATGGTGCAGAAATAGTGAATAGGGGCTAAAATTCACAAAGAAGGACTTTCCAAGGTAAATGTTACAGGAGAGAGGGCCAAAAGAAAGTCTCCATTGATGTGAGAGTGTGGGCAGTTCAGAACCAGACTGGCATCTTTCAGGTTTGGTCTCATAAACATGTGCTAACTTACAAATTCATAACTCTCATCTGTCCATATGTAAAAATCCCACTGGAGTAGATGGGACTGGGAAAGAGAGAGGGTTCCTGAGACCGAAGGGGGCGAAGTCTGCAGATGAGTTGTCCACAGTGCTGTAACGTTAATGCTGAACTTGAGAAGCCTGGTGACTCTTCTGGCTATCAGAAGGTGGCAGCATTGACGAAGAAAACAAGCAGAAAAGAACTTAAAGTAAATGTTGATATACATTTTAGCTTTTTACTTTGAATAAAGTAGTATTGTAGCAAGATCATGTCAGTACAAGAAAAACCCCTCAACGCCACTGTCTTGAGCAAATCACTGAGTTTAAAGTGTTAAATGAGGCAGGGTTTTCTGAGGTGGCCATCTAAACACCATGTGTATGTAGTGTTTGCACTGAGTTCAATGTTTATTCCTTGTGAATACAGTTATTAAAGTCACATGTCTGTGGTAAACAGACTTTTTGCTCCCCTGCCCCTTTTTTTTCTATATATTTTTTAAAATTAAAATTAACATCTCACAAATGTAGGTTCTATTTAGACTTACTAATCCAACATGAGGCTTAATTAGATGTGATTTTGTTCAAATCATTGACTCTTAGATATACCGTGGGTAGGAAACTCCATGCCCGACATTTCTGATGCTGGCCTGGGTGGTGATATATTTGGCCTTATTGATGCCTTATGTGTCAATACTAAACATGTGCTGAGACTTTGGAAGGGTCGCCTTGCAGATTTGCTTGGTAGTTCAGCCTCAACCTACTCAACATAGATTGGTATGTGAAAAACATGTAAGTAAACAGAGTTTACGCTCCTCTTCTTGGGGAGTGTGGTATTTATCTAATTCTCACTGCAACATCTTGAAACAACAAAGCCTTGGCATATTTATGGCTGAGGTAGATGGTTGGTGACTGTGGGCTTAAGGGTGTATGTATGTAAAACATAACTTTTCTCTTAAAGAAACAAACAGTAATTTAACTTCTAATTCTTCTGAAAGAGCTTTCTTAACTGGGAGCCAGCTGTAACAAGCAATATATTAGATTCCAAAATTTACAGACAGATAACTCACATGCTTTGCCATTGTGTTACTCTTCTCAAGCTCCTTAGTGTCCTGGAAATGCATGGATTCAAAAGACTGCTTGCTTGGGGCAATGGAATCAAGCATGTGGCACATCCATTAAAAAAAAGTCAATATCCATACATTTATGGCAATTTGCAAGAAATACATAGAGAAACCAAGTAGCACAATAATGTCTTCCCTAGTTAGCAGAACTATATAGACTCAAGTTTCTGGGAGCAGCATACTCCCTCTATCTGCAAAGCTATGCTAGCCTAGTGCTAGCATAGGTTGGGAATAGAAATACCCACTGAGGAGATGTTGGGTCTTTATCCTTATGTACAAGAGAGATAGTATGGGGAAAACTCTTTACATTCTTATTGCACCACTACTCTATTTTCCTATTTTCAAGGTTCAGGCCGCAGCTTTTGTGATTTGACTTTTTACAGAGATTCAATAAAGGAAGGGTATGAATGAAAATAACTCTGAAAAAGCTCATCTGAAAATCTACTATTTTGTGGACTTCTCTGGTTTGTCACTCAGAACTGAGAAACCCAAGAGTTTAAATTCAAGAAATTACAAAACGAATGCATACAGATTTTTTAATTATTTCATTAGTAATTTTGGTTTGCCTGCTTTATTTTCTGTCTTTGGATGGTACAGAAATATATGCAGCTGTCTTCTCTTCCCTTTCTGTGAACTGTGACTTCTTCAGTAAAATGGGTCTAATACCTGAGGTGAACAGTCCCATCTTTTCTGATACTCACAGTATCTCTTGGAAAAAAAATCGTCCATCCCCTTTCCCTTTCCTTTCCCCCCCCTCCCATTCCCTTCTCTTTCTTCTCTTTCTTCTCTTCCATTTTGCTCTTCTCCTTCCTGTCAAAAAAAAAAAAAAAGGCAAAAAAAGAAAAGAGCAGGGTTCCTCTTTACTTTCACTTTCTGTCTATACAGAGTTTTGGTTTTGGTATCACAGGTTACAGAATACATTCTTCATTGGTTTCATTCTTGCAACACCACAGATTCACAGCAGTGTGTAACTAGACTTGGACTTGAGGTCTGTGTTGACAGATAGTTCTTCAGCTTCTTATCTACTTTCTGATTGCTCTAATGGATTTATTTTGACTTTTCATATTGCTTCAGTAATATACCCAAATTTCCTATTGCTAAGATTTCATTAAAATATCTTAATTATATTTTACATACAAAATTGCATGATACTTCCTAGTAGGGTGATAAGCGAGTAGAACAGAGAATATAATATGACAGAGGGACCCCAATGTTTTAAATAAAACCTTTTTGGTAAAAATAAATAAATTCTTCATTCTTTTCTCTTTCTGCAAATTTTCAGAGTACTGTGACAGGAATACACTCAGATTTTGTTTGCACTTGTAACACGTTCATTACTAGCTCTTGTCTTGGTTATTCCTATTCTTAATAAAGTTTTCCTAAAAAATTATTCTTAAATTTTAAGAATACCATTGGAAGATTTTGTACATATAATCCATCAATTTCACCAAATCTTCTTCCCTGTTTGAAACCTCATTCAGCCTGACACTCTGAGTTATCAGCCTTTGCCGAGAACTTCACCTTTTCTCTTGCTGTTTCCATTTTCTGCTCAATTTTTGGCATCTTCTCTTGAGACTTACATGTCTTTGCATTTTTTCTTATCATCACAATATATATCAAGATATACACGCTGGTTTTATATATATATGTATGTATCAGAGGTCTTGATGTTTACCACAGAGAACAAAGAATTGGATTTCTTCCACTTGTGTCCTGTTGAGATTTTAGCACTCAGTCATCTCGTCAATGTAAATCTTGTCACTGACTTTAATAGATTTGACTCCATCACATTTGAGGTTAAAAACTTAACAAACCTGCCTCTTGGCAACCCAAGTATTTCTTTCCCTTCATATGTGCTATGCTCTTCTGTGTTGCTGATGGGAAGGGGAAGAGTATCCAAACGGACTTGTCATATCATCCCTATACTACCCTGGATTACAACGTTGTTCTCTCTTTCCAGTTTACTCCTGTAGCAGCTGAACAAACGAAGACATATAAGGATGGTCTGCCTGTTTAAAAGTGCATTAAATGTGTTCTGTGCTACTTTTAGCTTGTCATCCAGACACTTCTACACATCCTCACATTACTCATGTGAGGTCATGGTTGTGATAGAGAGGTGAAATTCCTGTATCATGTTACTGGCAGTTAGCAAAATGTGTGCATCAGGTCCTTCATATTAATGTTGGCCCAAGTAGATGATTGTGGCAATCTGGATAAACCACTTGAGTTTTGTGGTTATGTCAGCATGACAAATTATTCCTTTCTACAGTTTGGATCATTCACTGCTCTTTGTACTTCCCTGGTCCCAACTTTTCAAAGGTGGTAGTTGAAAAACCTCTTGCAGACTGACATTGCAATTCATTACAGCTAACTTTTCAGCCACTAAGCGCTTAAACATCTTATTTCCCTATTTCTACTAACCTGACCTGGGTTTGTATTGAGCATCTGTATTAAATTTAAAGCAATACTAAAAGCCTGTCCACCTTGGAGCTCTGCTCTAATCAGCATGGAGTAGTAGAATTTTAAAATTAAATTCCTGTAGGAATTAAGTCCACCAGTAGTTATATGTTTAAAATTAATTATAATTTCAAACCTTCAGTCCAAATGCCTCAACTAGCTTTTCATGCTGTAAATTTTGTGTGCATAATTAGATTTTTATGGATTTTCTTCTGATATTGTGTTTATAATCTTATCAGAGCAATATATCGTGCTATTGTAAGTACTTATTATGTACTATAAGCCATGAACAACAGCTCTTTGTCACAGGCTACTTGTCTGGTAGTCAATGTGTATTGAATTGTATGCTGCACAAGGCAAAAGGATTTGGGTTTTACGTTATAAAAATAGCATTTTTAAAAGCTGGATTGCAGAATATGAAGAACCGTTTGAAGAGTCATAGGATATCAAATTATTTTTGTCTGGACATTTGGCTGTATCTTCATCTATTCACAATGCGTGTCATTTTGAAAATGATACTATGGTAGACCAATAGGAATGGTATTTCATAGTGAGAACATACAATTTTCAGATTCTGGGTAGGTGTTCACCAATGGAAGCTAGAGGTGCAAGA
This sequence comes from Zapornia atra, assembly GCA_013400835.1. Classification (NCBI taxonomy): domain Eukaryota; kingdom Metazoa; phylum Chordata; class Aves; order Gruiformes; family Rallidae; genus Zapornia; species Zapornia atra. The sequence continues at coordinate 68,014 of VZTU01019267.1, read as the reverse complement.
ATTTGCTGTTACGAGAGTCAGTTGACATGATGGTAAATATACCCATCTCTAGATAGTGCCAGCAGTATGATGCAGCAATGTTAGAGCAGCAGGGGTAATATCACTTTATAAAGTTGGTGTTGTAGTCACTCAAGTGAAATAAATAACCTTGGTTATACCATTGTATAGAAATAAGGTGTTTTCTCTATGGTAGTACCTCGGCATCGACCAGATGCTTCTTGACCTCATCTCAGCTCGGGGCTGTGACCACTTCCCTGGGGAGCCTGTTCCATTGTCCCAACACCCTTGGTAAAGAACCTCTTCCTAACATCCCACCTAAACCACTGAACTATATAATGGTCCCAATTTAATATTACTCTGAAAGACATGTATAGACCACATATATAAAATAAGTTCCAAAGGAAGGATGCATCCTTCTTCATAAGATCAAAAGCACTATAACTTCAAGGAGCTTCATCCCAGAAATTGAGTTGTGCCTTTGCACTGTTAACAACTTGCCTCCTACCACCACAATAGCAGTATTATAAATGGGATGTGATAACATACAGGGTGTTGCCCCACCCATTTGGCTAAGATGATTAAAACCAAACTGCAGCAGATTTAAAGGTGTCTTTAATTACTTGATATAAAGAAACAGGAACTATTTTGTCAACAAGACTCTCATTAACTGACAAGAATAAAGCATTGTTAGGAATAGCAGAGTAATGGAAGTCCTAGTTTTCAGTAAACTTCACTTTCCTTTCCAAAATAATCTGCTTAGTGCTAATAAAAGCACACAGCCACAAGCAACCTCAATTATTGCTCTCCAGAGCAAGCGTTAGCAATTCTAAACTTCAGGTATGCAGTTACATAAATAAAAGCCTTTATATATATATATA
>VZTU01019267.1:0-67025 GCA_013400835.1 Zapornia atra | reverse complement strand
TATATATATATATAAAAATAAGGTTGAGTAACTTTGAAATATCCTTGCCAAGTGCCTGCCTTGTTAGGAGTTAGAATTGCTACCAAGAACTTTTAGACAAATTTGGCTAGAATTAATCAGCTACGTGCAGCACAATATTAGACTTCACAGTTACCTGCTTAACCAAAAATTCATACATTAGTTTTTAGCAGGCAGATTTGAGTGTTTAGGTCTGTGTTTCCAGTTTTCCACATAAACCCTCTATTTTGCTTTCATTTGGATGCCCAAACCTTGAATAACATGCCAACCTTTCTACTACCATGATCTGAACCCACAGAAATGGTGCCCACAAACTCGATGGCCAAAATAAGTATAGTTTTCCCCTTGCAAGTTATGTTTAAAAAGCAGCCTTTGCAGACAATTTGCTATAATGAAATTAAATTAGAAGCTTTAACATGCAGTTTTATTTTCATTTATTTGCCATTTCTATGCCAAATAAAAGCTTTATTTTTTTTAAGCAAAAGAGGATTTCCTGGTTGTTCTCTGGGTTTACTATAGCTAAGTGTGCTAAGAAAAAGCAAAGTACCTTTTGAGTAGAAATTGAAGGTAGAAAGAGGGAAATCAGAGGCAAAAATGAAGTTAATTTACCACAAATCACTGTAATTTATGGTCAGAGCAATACAGTTTGGCAAGGTATCAGTATATCATGAATTCCCCTTCAAAACCTGACTGTGCCAATTCGCGTTCACCTTCTCTTTTCAGGTTTGCTCTTCACTCTCTGCAGACCTTCCTCTACTAGGAAAAGCTCAGTGATTCATGCCATTGAGCTCTCTAGTTTGTCCTATGTTGTGCAAAGCATGTAACAACTGAGAGAAGCTTGACTGCTGGTATTGAGTTTGTCTATCTCAACTACACAGAATCATGAAGTACAGTCTAATGTACCAAGCTTTAGAGAACTATCTGAGGGATCCTCTTATTTGCCTTCTAGTCTTTGAGACTTGTATCAGAAATAGTGTGGCCAGTAGGTCTGGGGAGGGGATTGTGCCCCTGTACTCAGCACTGGTGAGGCCGCACCTCGAGTACTGTCTCCAGTTCTGGGCTTCTCACCATAGGAAGAACACTGAGGTCCTGGAGCGAGTCCAGAGAAGGGCAACCAGGCTGGGGAAGGGGCTGGAGGGCAAATCCTCTGAGGAGCAGCTGAGGGAGCTGTGGGTGTTCAACCTGGAGAAGAGGAGGCTGAGGGGAGACCTTATCACCGCCAACCTGACAGGAGGGTGCAGGGAGGTGGGTGATGGTCTCTTCAGCCAAGAAACAGGAGATAGGACAAAGGGAAATGTCCTTAAGCTGTACCAGGGCAGGGTCAGATTAGATGTGTTCTTCCCTGAAAGAGTTCTTCCCTGAAAGAGTTGTGGGGTTGTGGAACAGGCTGCCCAGGGAGGGGGCTGAGTAACCGACCCTGGGTGTGTTTAAAAGACGGGTATATGAGGTACTTAGAGATATGGTTTAGTAGAGGACAGGTATTGTTGGGTTTGATGATCTTAAAGATCTTTTCCAACCTAGTCATTCCGTGATTCTGTGACTTAACTAGTATTTGCAGGCTTTTCTCTGCAAAACCAGAAAAGCTCAAAATGTAATTTATAAATGTCATTTATTCAGTAAATAAATAAATAAATAAATAGGCAGCCCCTCTATATAAGTCTTGAATTCAGTCACTTCGCTTTAATAAAGGCAGAAAACATCCAAAAGCTTGTAAAATGTTGAGGTCCAGCTGCTAAGCTAACCTGTTCAGCTTCAGGCAGCACCCATACTTGCAGAGGAGAAACGTAGCAGTCTAGGCATTACATCCCTCCCATTTCTCTGTGAGAACATGGAGTGTACACAGAATTAGACACCTGGCTAGCAGAGCCATCATCACCAGTGGTGTTTAGTCAAGCTATTGGCAATGAACTGGGTGATGATGCCTGTTGACAATGAAGTTGAAAAAGGCCAAATGCACTGGAATCACTTGCCCAGAGAAGCTGTGGCTGCCCCTGGATCCCTGATAGTGTTCAAGGCCAGATTGGATGGGGCTTTGGGCACCGTGGGCTAGTGGAGGTTGTCCCTGCTCATGGCAGGGGGGTTGGAACTAGATGATCTTTAGTGTCCCTTCCAACTCAAGCCATTCTGTGATTTCATAGGAAGCACAGACTGTGAAAAAGGTCCTCTATAATCTCTCAGAAGCATAAAACCAATGCCTTGGAGACAGTGTAGAATTTGCCTTATGTTAATTTTTTGGCCAGAAGCATTACGAAGTATGACAATTAAGGACAAATTTAGTGGCTATCATGTCTTGCCCCTCTTCCCCTCCATTATCTCTTTGAGCAAGCCTCAAGGAAGTTACTTAATATTGCCGTTCAGGTCAAGCCTCTGCATATGTTCCTGCCAAGAGTATTTTATGAGAAAAATGTTTTTGTAAGATACTTTAAATTTGCCTTGGCTATCTATCACTTCTTTTGATCAGGGAGTGCCTCCTGTACAAGCTGACACCTACTCACCTTTCCTATTGCAGAGGAAAAATAAATTGTTGATCTCTTTTTGGTGATTTATTGCTTTCCAGAGCTTTTACCAAATATCCCTGTCATTCCATCTTCTGCATCCCCCTCTGCAGCAAGGAGCTGAATAAAAGCTCAATTGCTCTGTTTTTGCTTTAAAAAAATGCAAAACTGCTGCCATATCTTATTGGTAGTAAATGCTTCATGGACTACTGGATGCAGAACTGGATCTGGAAAGATGGAAAAACATTAAACTACTGATAAGGAGGTTAGAGAAAAGAAAGATTACCGTCAGACTTAAAAAAGACTAAAAAAAAGACAGTGAGCCTCAGAGAAAAGCCTGTGAAAGCAGGAGGAGATGAGGAAATGTTTGGAGAATAACAAATATCAAGAACTTCTTAAAGATGACAAGATATTAAAAGCAATATTCACATACACACACATATATATATAAAAGGTAAGAGAACTGAAGACACAAGAGCCAAGACAGCAGATATCCAAATTTTGATATCTAAAGTGATTTCTAGTTAAATCTTTTTCTTTAAATTTAGAAAATAAGATGTTATTCAACACACTGAAAAGCCCCTCACAGGTACCCCAGATCTGAACACTTTGGTGTACTGTGCCTCACAGATAGAGGATGGATAATGAAAATATATGTGATAAAAGCTTAGAGAGTGTAATAAAAACCTTCTTCCAGGAGAACTCCTTGAGATCAGTAAGTCAGGAGAGGAATTAATTGGTCAGTCTCTTTCACCAAGAGCTTTGCTAAAAATCCTTCCAGTAGCCAGCTTATTCCTTTCCATGCCAATAAAGCCGTAGTTTTCATGTTTCATTGTCCTAAAAATAGAACCCTCATTAGTTTTTTGAGATTTATTGAGCTAGAATACAGTCTTGTGCCCACAGCAAGGAAGAGTCCCTCTAGCATCTTGAGAACCAAGAGAGAAATATTAACTTAGAGTGATACACTGGTAAGTTATTGAAATGTCTTTGTATTTTGTATTTGTCATTTATGTCTCTGTCCCTGTCATGGAAGCTGCTGTTGAAATCTTTCAACATCAACACTCTGCCATTTAAAACTTACCCTGCCAGCATGCCATCTGTTTTGATCAGGGAACCACTTTCTACGTGAGCTGACTCCTACACATGCTGCACTTTGCAAGAGAAAAATGTATTTGCTGAAAAGTAAAAAATCTAAACCTCCTTGGAAAAGCAATGCTGCTTGACTCAGTTAAAAAAACCCCAAACCCTTAAAATTAGATAAGTATGATTTTTCCCCCTTGCCCATTGTTTTAGATTTCTAGACAACGGGAAAAAAAATAATCATTGTAAAGTGAGTCAAGCTCTCTCTGTAATCACATTCTGTACCCCCAAAGCTGGCTGTGCATGTTGATGTATTTCCAGTGCGGGCAGAGATATTGGCCCTTAACTTTAGTTCTAGAGAATGTTAACTTTTTAAATTAAAAAAATTAAAAATGGTGCCATTCTCTGCATAGCTTCTTCAAGAGTAATGGAAATACATATAATTTCTCAACATTTCTTAGCCTTGTGAAAGCAGTTATAATGAGTATAATTTAGTAATGGTTATATGCAATTTTTAATAACAGAACCATTAAGGTAGGTTCATCTGGGTGAGATTTGGGTCTTGACATTTAACCCCATTCTCCCTTGATAAGCTTTTTGTTAACAGCATATCAACGTCTTTCACAATCTTAATAGTGCTCAGTGCTTTGTGGGTGGAGGGAGACAAGAATGGGGCAAGGTGTACATCAACACTCTATGCTGAGGCAACATGTTTGCAATCCCATAGTTGGTTCTCAGCACCTTGCTCTATCTATACCCACAATTCCTAAGCCCGAACCTGTGGCTAAAGTGGTGGAACTTACTATAGTTTTTCATTTTGTGGTGCTGAATGCATATTCTGGGAATAGATCTGTGATGGGGTTCCTGACTACGAATATCTCTTGGCAACACACAGGATCATAGTTGCTACTTTGTGTTGTGGAAAGCCTGACTGCTACCCTGTGCACATCTTTTAAACTGACTTAGGGAAAACGAGAACAATTACCACTGACTGTAATCACACCTTACATTAGCAAAGACAAAGGACTCCTAATTTAACCCTAATAGGCTGTAAGGAGCAGCAAAGGAACTGCATTTATTCCCATAGTCTCCTCTTCAAAACTCACATGAGAAACCATGTGAGCATCTTCAGATTTGGTTTCTTTACCTCTTCTGGAACTGCATCATCTAATCCTTCCCATGAAGTTATCAAATTGCATCTTCTGACTGCTTAGGTTCCTTGTCAAGTCCTATACTCTTCTGTTTCTAGTTTTGAGCCTGGATTTTTTTCCATGGCCAGTTTATAACCAACTGTTCTTGTGCTGACACCATCCTCTAGCTTAAATATTTCTTCCTGTCTGTAATTTACCTTATAAAAAAAGAGGGTGTGTGTGTGTGTGTTAAATGCCATCTTTTCACCAATTGAAAATAATATACATTCATTTGGTCTCTCCTCATTGAAGTCACTGCTCTTCAAGTTAGTTCCAGTAAGATTTACGAAGAGTCCAGCACTCTTCTGTACAAGCTCAGCAGCAATCCCACTCATTGCCTGTTTTATGGAGTAGCAACTCAGAAAAGGAAATCCAGCTTTGCTTGTTTTATAGCCATATAAAAATATCAAATGAGGTGAAGGGAATCAGATCAATGCTCCAAAAGAAAAAAAGAGCCAAACACAATAAAACCCCTTAGTCTTCCTCTGACCCTTATCCCACAAATTCCCCTGGGCAGCTTCATAGAATATTATCGTGAAATGTATTATTTTCTATAACTTATCCTAATACTACACTAAAATCCCTAATAGAGTAGTGATGACACAGACAAAACTCTCCATCCACTTTAATATAAACACTTTCTAGCCTGTGAAGAGTAGCTCAATGTTAGGAAAATTGTGAGGCAAGCTGTTAGTGAATTATTGTCAAGGTCAGAGAATGCACATTTATTTTTCTGGTAGTTGTATCGTTATCAGGCTCTTATGATATATCCACTTGTACTAAAAATGTCGCTAACTTACCTTGGTGAATTTGATTTATTAACATTGCAACTGACAAGGTTTCCCGTTTGTTAGTGCTTATTTTATATTTGAATAGCTTTCAGCACATAAATTTGAGGAATTGCTTGAATATTTTAGCTGTTCCATATTTCATGGAGAAAGCTAGACCAGAAGAGTGCTGCTGTTGATATTTCTATTTTGATATTGTCCATTTTTTTATAAATTAAAATGATGTCTGCATCTGTACTTATGTGTGCCTCGTGAGCAGAATTTATTGCAAACAGTAAAAATTAAATGTTCAGACTCATTAGCTTTATTCTGAATAAAACTGTGGCATGACCTTGCAATACAGTTGTTTTTACATTCAGAAGTTATCATAAATGTGTTTGAAAGAAAACAAACAAACAAAAAAGACTCGGAATTCAAAAGAAATTAGCTAATTACACAAGTCCCTCAGTTTAATCTTAAATTAAAGAATGGGTGGGGAAGTAACATATGAATTAGTGTATGGTGCAGGATGGAAGAAGCAGCTCTCAAATAGGTCCAGAAATGAGGCCTTTAAGTTTCTTATTGACTTTGGTGGTGTTACATCAGGCAGAGGAGCACAGCTTAATTACAGCCAATATTAGCTCATCCTTTTCCCAGAAAGAAAACACAATTCTATAAAGAAAAAGCAAAACTAATTACTTGCCCCTAACATCTTGTAAAGTTTCTTTAACACGTTTGTATCCTGTCAGGAGTCCTTCTTTGCTGTGAGGAAGAAATGCTTCATTTAACTCACCCTATTCCCTTGTATCACTGTGGGCCATCACCTATGGACCTCCAGTTTTATGGAACTCAGCTTGTCTTGATTTTCTAGGCATCAGGAGGGAAGCCAGGCAGAGGCACAACTTCATAAACTCATAGGAGTTTGTATAACTGATGGGAAGATGGGCTAGCTTTCTTTAGGGTCCCATGTTATTATGTTGACCCCCAGGAATAATCAAATTACAGACTGTCTTCTCAACCAGTTCTCTCACAGTCACTGCACTTTTAGTAATGGAGGAGAAGGAAGACTCATCTCCTGTCCTCCACTTTCATGAATTTCTTGTAGGTAGTATTTTAGTGTCAACTACAACAGTGAGACTGCCAGTCACAACTCTGCGAATGATTGTTCAGACGTGGAGGCTGGCTGTGACGAGCGTGAGGAGCCTCTGGTTGAAGCTTAATCCTGGAAACTCTGAACCGATGTTGTTTGGTTATTCCAAGAAATTGCCAGTTTGCAACATCTACTGCTGAAGTGATTTTCAAATCATTAACACCACCAGTGATATCTAGACTCCTTCCAGCCACTCAATACTAATAATTGGAAAAATGCCTTTTTGCTAGGGGGAGGATGAACCAGAAGTCTTCCTGCATTGGGTTCTAGTAGTATGATCCAAGTAGATGTTACCTGCAGGCTTTATTGTGAACATCCACGTAATCAAATGATACATATAGACAACGCTAAACTGTGTTGAGCATGAAAGCTTGGTGCTTTTTCTCAGCAATGAGGTCCACCAAGAATATATAATGCCATTGCTTCTTTTCCTTAATCCACTGGGTCAAATTCAGGTGTTGGGTTTTCATACTTGCTGTATTAATTTACATTAAGCAAAAAGCTGCCTTTCTGCGGAGCTTTTACCTCCTGTAAGAGTTATATTCCAATGAGACAACAGGCTAGCCAGCATCACTGGAGAAGCCTATATGTGGAGGAAGTAATCCCTAAAACGTCAGAAAGCAAAGCAGAGATTCCCAAGTGAAATGCTGGGCGTTACACACACAGGGTGTCCTCACTATTTCTCACTGGGAAAAGAACAGGAGGAAAAATATTCTGTTCCTGAACCCATTAGTAGTGCTATGATTGGTGGTTGTTGAATTGGTCTATGTACAGAACTTTAGGAAAATTAGAACTAAGCTATTTTAATTACAAAATATCCACTGTATAATTAGCACCGCTTAATGCAAAATGCGTTCCAATATATTTTATATGTAATTGAAATTCTGTAAAATTAAACTGTAATAATCTAAATAATTTTTCAGGATGAAAAGTAGGTTAAGATAACCAAATTTCATGCTTTAAACATTGAGATAAATAATCCCTCGTGTATCAATATATTGTGTTTTAGACTGTTAATCTTTTCATTGAATAATAAATATGAGCTTCCCTTTTATGTAATTAATGCAACCCATATTTTTCAGTAGAGAAATGAAATGTTGAATCATACATAAAAAGTAGCTATGAGTATTTCATTACCAAACTTAATTCAGTCATTTCCACAGACTTATGGAAAATGTTATTCACCTCTTGGGGAAAACTTTTGGCAGTGAAAAGTAGTTTTGCTCGGCGTGTATTTTGCATTGCTTGTATCTCTGGTTAGTTAGTCCCTTCTGGGGGGCCAGGGAGTAGTATACACAGACTGGTTCAGAACAATAGTTAGCTTTATTTCATATTTTCAAAGCCATATTACTAACATTAAAGGAGGGATCCTTGATCACCATCTCTGCAAAGAATACTGAGAGGTTGACCTGCATTTTGTAATGTTTTAGTTGTCAATTATAAAACCTGCAGTCTACTTTTGTTCTGTGGAATCTGTATACAAGAATGACTAATTCCAAAGCATTTCAGGGGACAATGAGTTTTATTTCTCAGGTTGTTACTACTTTTTCATGCAGCCATTTCTGTGGTGTAAAATAAGGTCATCATTTGAAGTATGATTATGCTCTGAATGCCTAGTGAAGCTTTTAAAATGATACCTGACATCCAGTTGCATAGCTATAGATAGACATTGATTTTTAAATTTTTTTTTAAATTTTATTAACTTTTCACAGAGAAAGTCTGTTAGGATCTGAGAGAAATGGAAGAAAACAATCTTTACTTCCCTGTCTTGACATTCCTGAACTAAGAAAAACTAGTACCAAAGATAATTCAGTCATACTTCTCCAATTCTAATTTGGCTTTTGTAAATAAAGCCCTAAAGATTAAAATACTTTTGTTTATTTATACTCTGGGAACTGATATCTGGCATCCTTAGGCAGTCTGGAAAACTAGAATTTTAGAATTATTACTATAACATACACTCATCAGAGCAATATAGAGCTACGCTGCAGTTTTAAATGGTCTAGACTCTTCTGCTAGCAGAGTAGCTACAGTGACAGAATTCAGTGTGGACTGTTAGAAATGTGCTTGAGGAGGCCTGTAAATAATTAAGATATTATATATTATAATCTATGTAAGAGGGTAGCTTTGCACTGTCACTGCTACCAAGTACTTAAGCTGATTTGCATAAAGGTAGTTCAGGTACCTCAACGCCAGGAGCGGCTATGCCTACCCTACAAGTATTCCAGGGGAATCTGATGTGTGTGTGTAATCTCCAGGGAGAAGACGTTACAAGTTCAGTCCCTAATTATTTTATAATTGTCCAAGGTTTTAATTATAAGACCTTAGTGATTGAATTCATTTAAAACACTTTAGGGACATTGACTTAAATAAAATGCTGTTCTTGTATTACTTTCTCTCTCTCTGGAATCTGCTATGCTTAAAAAGCAGAGGAATGATAAATGTAATTAAGAGATTTTGGGTGCAGGTTCCCTAATTACCCTTACAAACAGCTCAACTAGCCACTGGGCACCCGATTTTCAAGGCCTGCACAGTAAATTCTACTTTCCATCTTAACATCTCAAATAGTCCATGTTCTTTACTGTCACATAAATACAGCAAAAGGAGTTGAAATGACCTTTGCAATCAGTTGCTTCCAAACTGGGAGGAGAAAGAGGAGGAAATACTAGTGGAATTTCGGTCAAGGTCACCAGTCAAGGATAATTGGTATCAGATCTCAATACATCTGCATGCAAAACAGAGTGAATCCTTTGTCTGGATGTTATCAGAAAGAAAAGATCTTGCTGCTGCTTTCTTTTTAACACGTCCTGTACTTGGGTAAGCATTGCCTCTTCATATCTGAAGTGTGCACTGAGGCTGCTGGAGCTGAAATGAAAACAACATAAATGAAACATTATAAACCACTGTGAAGCATTAGTGATGTTGGTTAGGGGTAGCTTACGAGCCATTGTAGATACTTTGCTTGAACCTTAATGTTTTGAGGTTAAATTCCAACTTATAATGCAAAACAGCTTGGAAAATCTGCTCTGTGGAAAACCTGATTTTGATAAACTGAGAGCTCTGTCAGTAGGTGTGCAAGTTGGCATGATGTAAAGTAAAATGGTATTAATATAGTTCCTAGCACTTCTGTCCTGAAGTCTCCAAAGATATGCAGTTCTGATAGTAACATTTAATTCTAGGAAACAATATTTAGCTCATTTTGAGCTGGTCCAATGACAGGATTTCTGTCCGTTCATCCTGAATTAAAATATAAATCTGAAAGCTTTAATAAAAAGATTCCTGACACTTTCATTCAGGGAATGCTGAAAAGATTTTTCTGGGAACATTTTATTTCAGTAAGACTGAAACCCACTGAAGTATATTTATGTACCTTTCAAGAAAATACTTTGAATTCATGCAGTAATCATACTCCATAGAGTAATCTTGGGGGAAAAAAGCAATCTGAAAAAAAATAAAAAAGGAGATTAGTGTGGGTTTTAGTTGGGCAGGTTGCAGAATACTTTGCTTGTAAAGAGTATACTTTTTCTCTCTGGGAAAGAGACAAATGATAGCTGCTTCCCCACGTCGAAACCTTCCTTTGGGCACTTGGAGTCTTAATGCTTGTCAGTTTAAGTATCTAAGCTGGCTGTAGGCTGTATGTCCTCCTGATTCTCTGCTGTTCCAGGGAAGTAATACTTGAGATACAGGTGGCAAATAGAAGATTTAGGTAAAATTCTGAGTTGTTTAATAGAGAATGACATATTTTTTATGACAGAAGAAAAAAAAAGGGAGACTTAGAATCTATTATTGTATGTGTGCTTAAGCTTATCAGTGTAATTAAATTTTAGGGTAATGGTAGTGTTACTGAATAATGTGATTACACTCCAGAAAATGTAGTTCATGAATTACTGTCCTGTATGTTATGCTAACATAAAGAATAATGGAAACAATTATGAAATCAAATATAATTCAATATATTACATATATATTGAATATTGGATATTACTGAATATCAAATATATTATAATATATATTTTCTCATAGAAAGAGTCCAGCAGAGGGCTACAAAGATGATTAAGGGCCTGGAGCATCTTTCCTACGAGGAAAGGCTGAGTGAGCTGAGACTGTTCAGCCTTGAGAAAAGAAGCCTGAGAGGGGATCTGAACAATGGGTATCAATAGCTGAAGTGTGGTATACAAGGAGAAATGGCTAGCCTCTTCTCAGTGTCTGTGGAGACAGGACAAGGGGCGATGGCCTCAAGTTGGAGCAGGGGAAGTTCCACCCCCATCTGGGGAAGAACTTCTTCCTGGTGAGAGTGAGGGAGCCCTGGGACAGGCTACCCAGGGTGTGTGGAGTCTCCTTCTCTGGAGATATTCCAGCCCCATCTGGATGCTGACCTGTGCGCCCTGTCCTAGGGACCCTGCTTTGGCAGGGGGGGATGGACCCCATGGGCTCTGGAGGGCCCTTTCCACCCCTACAGTTCTGTGACTCTCTGATTCTGTAAAATAGAACAATTGCAATAATACCAAAACTTCCAACAGCATTTGGGTATGGATCTCAAACTTCTGGTTATCAATATGAATGTTTATATAGCTGTGTAGACAGAAACTAAATTTTTAATCTATATCTGAAACGCTGTCTTTCTTCCTAGTTCTTGTTCCTGTTTTAAGACCAACTATTTCTTTCTGCCAAAACAATGTTTTAAAATGCTGATCTTAACAGAACACCCTTTACAAGTGGAAGTTTGATAACTCTTGTGCCCTGTGAGTACAGCAAGGAGAGAAGTCTTTCATATCCCCAGAAACCACCTCACTCCTTGGAGCAGCATAGCTGTTTTCAGGCACTGAGAATTACACAGCTCCTGAATCGAAGCCTGAAGATTGTTTGTTGTTGTATATGTGCTATATGAATTTACCAGCTTGGATATCTTTGTATCTTTTCCATGTATGGTATAGAACGCCCTTTGGATGCCTTTCAGCTATGTGTTCCTGACATATTTGCTAAGGCATCCTTGGAAGTTAGCAGCTTTGCAAACAAGATGGGAATGATTCACTTAAGTTTGTATGATGCTGAAAATGTAAGTCACCTTGCTGTGGAGCTTACTGAAATTAGTATAGATTGGAGGATCAGCTTTTCATCTGTGCTCCAGAAAGAGGGAGATTAGTGGGACAAGATCGTCTTTTGTTTTCTGTGGAAACATAGAAAGGAAATCAGAAAGGCTTTACTGTGTTACTTTCAATGCATTTCATTAAATGCAATGTTCGTTGGGTTCTGTTGGAACACAACTAATACCATACTGCTCTCTCATGCAAAAAACCAGCGTAGGAAGGATTTTTAGACAGAATCCTGAACATCATGTTTCTCGGAGATGGGGTCTTCTGCCACAGGTAAGAAGCAAAATCTGTTCCATGTACTCCTGGCATAGTTGCAGTCAGCCTACGTGTGCTCAGTCAGACCTCTAGACTGTGTGGGTTTAGTGTAGGCTTTCCTCTACAAAGACTTGGTTCTCTTTTGCTGTCTATCTGTTTCTGATCCATATTCCTCTGTGATATCTTTTGGCTGAAGTGGGCTCCTTATGGCTTTGGAGATATATATCCTGGTTTGATAAAATTGCAGATTTTAAGTGTGCAGGAAACCATTAGAGAAACCTGTTAACATCAAGGCATGGAACTTTCTCCACTAATTCTTGTAAGTCATTTGGTTGAAGCAGGTCCTTCTGTTCAGCTGTGAGCCTTTTAAAGAATTAGGAATTGTTTATTTGGAATTTTGTGGTTTGGGTTTGTTGGTTTGGGACTCTTTTTTTTTCTTTTGCATGCTTTTCCCTTTCCTGTTAGAAACTGGAGGTATTACGCAGTATTTCTTGGATGCCACTTTGCTTGTTTAGCGAATATGTAACAAACTGTTTCCTCAAGCACAGTGGGAATGAAAGAGATGGCAGGTTTTGTCCCGTGTTTCATTCTGATTTCCAAATACAGAGTACCTGATTGTCAGCTGGGAAGTATTTCTCTTGCTGTTCCCCTGGCTTTTCTGGCTGCTTGCCTCTGGTAGATCTTCATCAAATAATAAACAGGTGTCTACTTTCAGTCTAGAGTAAATATCTCAACTTATAGTCTTACTACTTGCAACTTCGGTTATTATTAAGCTTTTTACAAGTTCTTAACTGCATTTTAAATGTACTCCAGAAAAAGGATGTTCTTGTACTACACATTTTCAGTGAAGCTTCACCAGTGCCCCCCCCTCCCCTTTTTAGCAGTTGCTTCTAGAAAGGCATCTTTTCTTTATTTAAGAGAGAAAATTAGGGGGATTCCCTATTTTCTTTATCAAGAAAATAATGATTAATTATTAACCCAACAAGTAATACAGTAATTAATGGTTAGAATCATCTAATGGTAAAGATTTATCATGTAAAAAAGCCCATAAAGTGATCTGTGATGCAGAATCTCTTCTTCATCCGTCTCTTATCTAAAGAATCATTTTTTCAGAAGAGAAATCAATTCTTGTTCCTGGCATCAAAACATGACAAAAACAACTATGTAAACTGGATTTTTGTGAGAGCTAAACAATTTCTTTTCAGTGGGATCAAAAACTGGGGTGTGAGAGTATGGAGCAGGAAGGTTCCAGATAGGAAATGTTCAGGTTTTCGTAAATGTTTACTTTAGAGTAAGTAAACTTGGGATTTAAGGAGCCACTAAGATGGTGTGGCCACTGTATTTTAAAATCTCTGTTCTCATTTTAATTCTGTTTCCCTATCAAATCATCTTTTGAATTTTAGTTTTTCATGTTTTGGCTTACTTTAGAGACAGATCTCTCTCTGTCTGTGTCTGTGTGGGGGTGTATGTATATGTGTACATACGTCTCTGTATGTGTATATTTAAGACTTGAAAAATGCTAAGCCTGAATCCAAAAACCATTCATGTTAATATCTTTTGGCTTTATATCCATCATTATTTGGAATGTGATTAAATCTTATTTACTTCACTGGGCCCAAAGCATGTTTTTTACGTTAAGCATGTACTTAAGTGCCTTCCTGAATAAGGATGCTTTCCTGAATGGAAACTTAAAGTGAAGGCAAAACAGCAAACATCTTTTTCCATGTAATTGTTGAGCATCATACCAAAGTCTGACCTCCCATTAATATATATTTTCTTTCTATTTAATGTAGAAAGAAGTGGATCACATGGATTGAATTTCTTTTGTAACTGCATGATTTTTTTCTGTAGCTATAGAATATTCTATTACTGATAGATAAAACCTCTAATTCAGGGCTGCAAAGGAATAGAGAAATATTCTTTAAAATGGAGTAGCATCTCATCATTGGTCTATAACTTTATTAACTTATATGAATATTAGAGATTTGGTTCAGAAGGCTTATTGTCTGCCTCTGGTTATATTCTGGAGAAGCCTCTTTCATTTGTCATTTCTAAAACATTGAAGTAAATATATAGCAAAATCAGAGAAGGAGTGTTGGTTCTGGTTATTTTTTTAAAGTGTGTTCTTTCAAGACAGTATATTTGTAGCTTAGTGCTACTTCGAGAAACGGTTGTTTAGGATTCACTTCTTTGTCTGCAATAAGAATGGCTGTAATTTTTTTTTTAAAATAAAAGCAAAGATTTGTAGCATAAAACCGAAATCTTTTTGACTGAAGCCCAGCAGCCAGTTTTAACTTGCTCATCTTTTTGTGGTTATGTTCTAAAAAATTGGCAATATATTGACTCCCTGTTCTGGTAATGCAATTTGCAACGTTAAAAAAAATTTCTAATAGATGTTATCAAGATTTAGAAGGTATTTAAGGACACACATTGTTCCTAGGAGCCTCTCTTTAATTTTTATTTTTTAAAAAATTGCTGTTATTTTTTATTGTGAACATTTGTTATCCAGAAAATGCATTTGAGAACGTAAATTACTTGCACCAGTAGAATATTTCCCCTTAAAAAAAAACAAAACCCAAAAAAACCCAAAAGCTGAAAAGCTTTTAGGACTGTGTCATATTTATCTTCAAAAATCCTACTGTACCCTTTACAAAATTCAGGTGTTTTCAAATCTACAATGAAATTCTAATACTGTACTCTTGAAAGCTATTGAAAGCACACTGATTTGAGCCAGCCTTTGCAGAAACAGTAGTCCAGTGAATCTCAGGTTGGGTTTACATAAGGAATTCTAGTTTGTACTCCATTTGCAAAAGGAAAAAACCCCAAAATGATTGAGAACTGAATGTGGTTTAGACCTATAACTTCAACTGAGTTTTAGGATTTAAGGTTGTCTTGAATTCAACTTACTTTTATTTCAGAATTTGTCCTGTTAGTTTTTGTCATGATTAGTTTTGTAGTCTAATTGATTCCCCCACAGTCATTTGCTGGAATGATGATGGAGATTTTTATGATATACAGTAGTCTTAGTTACCTTGGAGGTATCAGGTTACCAGAGTAGCACAGTGAAGTGAAACTTGCCTTTCAGGAGCTAACAAAATGATGATGCTCTTTTTAAGAAGGTCCATATGCTTTCAAAAGCCTATGACAAATTTTGAGCACAACAAGAACTGCTGCAGTGCTTTCATTTTTACATTTTTTCTGTTGGGCATTTCCCCAGTTGGCCTGAGAGCTGGCATTCTGACATATATGTGTGTTCAAGTGCTTTCCAATCCAATTAATGCACAGAGGACAAAATGTAACTCCTGTACCTTTCAGCAATTGCAGTAGTTACCTATGGCATCAGAAGAATGGGAAAAGAAGACAAGTTTAAGGAAATATTGTGAGAGTTTTAATGTCTTTACAGAACATCCACCATAATTCCCTCTGAAAACTTTGGGAACTACTGTAAAAGATGTAGTAAAAATAGATATGATCTTTTTTTTAATGTAAAAGCTTTTAATTTTAATTTTAAGAACCTTAAAATAGACTATTATTAGGTTATGTTGCTTAGTGACCCACCGAACTAGCTGAGTAGCTCTATCAATATCTTGACAAAAGTTAGAGATTGTTACATAAATGTAGATGTTAGTGTTTACTCAGAAAAACCGAATTCTGTATCACTGTTTTTGCAAATAATAGGCTTTTACCCCATGGCAGAAGGCCATGGCAGCCCATATTCTCAGGCTGCTTTTACAGTAGGTGATAGAGATGGGCTTCTTGAGGAGGAAATCATTACAAGTGTCTATCTGCTTCAGGGTAGGGATGATCTTCAAAGGGACCTGTACAGACTGGACTGATGGGCTGAGACCTGCAGGGTGGGGTTCAACAATGCCAAGTGCAGAGTCCTGCACGTGTGACATAACAATCCCATGCAGAGCTACAGGCTTGGGGAAGAGTGGCTTGACAGCTGCCAGGCAGAAAAGGTCCAGAGAAGAAAACCTTATGAGGAGCGGCTGAGGGAGCTGGGGGTGTTCAGCCTGGAGAACAGGAGGCTGAGGGGAGACCTTATCACTACCTTATCACTGCCTACAACTACCTGAAAGGATGTTGTAGAGAGGTGGGAGATGGTCTCTTCAATCAAGTGACAGGTGATAGGACAAGGGGAAATGGCCTCAAGCTGCACCAGGGCAGGGTCAGATCAGATGTTAGGGAAAAGTTCTTCCCTGAAAGAGTTGTGGGGCTGTGGCACAGGCTGCCCAGGGAGGGCGCTGAGTCCCCACCCCTGGGTGTGTTTAACAGATGGGGAGATGAGGTGCTCAGGGATATGGGTCAGCACAGGACAGGTAGGGTTGGACTTGATGATCTTAAAGGTCTTTTCCAACCTTGTGATTCTGCAATTCTTTGAAATCAAAAGACTCTGCTCTTAATCTCCCCCTGGAGGAAGTTACATCTCTTTACTAGAGAGGAAACTTTGGAGGTTTGCCTCCTTAGGTGAACCTTGGCCCTTTGGAAACCCTTGCAAGAATGACAAACAGCTGCGTGATATATTGCATTTTTGCCATGATGCGCAAGGCTTTGGCAGCCATTAATTCCATTACTACTTCTGCTGATTATTCTCCAGTGCAATTGCTTGTTGCTGTTTTCTATTTATATTCTCCGTATTTCACTGGAGTGCAAGGTTATACCCAGAACATTCAGCATCTCTGCAACTGTATTCTTTGCGGAGATACTAGGGACAACATTTGATGTTAATTAGAAATTTGCAGATAGGGCTTGTTCTGGAGTCTACTGAGTCAGGTGAAAGTTTTCAGTGGAGTTCTGTGTATTTTGGATAAGGTGGATGGTTCTGAAATTTCACCCTGAAAAACACTGCTTGTATATTTAATTTATCCATGAACATCTAAAATTTAGACATAGTGTTACAATATATACGAAATGCATTAACTCTAATTTTTTATAGTTGTTTGCTATTATATGAATGTAATTTATTGTGCCTGCAGCAATCCGAGGACATACTGGAAAATTAGATGATTCATTTCAAGTGTTTTATCCTAGTGAGCAAAATTTTAATCAGCCAGTTTTCTAATCCCAGCTCTGTTACTGGCACACTCTGTAAACTTGGCAAGGTCACAGAAGGACTCCGTTGTAGACACAGTGTTGCACCTCAGCTAAATCGTTACTGCATATGTTTTAATTTATTGGCATTATAGAATTGAACTATAGAAAGGTGCTCCTCTGATGAGCTGTGCTAAAGGTAATTTAATAACATAAATCTCAGTGAATATAAGATTTATCTTGAGCTGTGGTTGCTATTTCCTATGCAAATGTTTTACAACTTCACCTTAAACGTGTGTGTGTGTCCCCATATAAAACAAAGCAAAAAACCCCAGAACACGCAGACTGCTGGCAGGTTTGTCACTGCATTGTTCCTTGAGCATTGTGAATTGTACCATGTAGAGAAAAGAAACTGTGCTTTCAGTCTGCTGTACCTCAAAGTCTGTTGTTAAACTTTTATCAGGAAGGTGCTACTTTTGATGATGTGGATGCTAATTCAGAAATGTAAAGTAGTCTAGCATCCAAAAATTAGTTGAGTGTGTCAAATGCATGCTAATGAGAGTGTGGAAGATGTTCTAATCGTCTTTATTATCAGGCAGTAAATATACCAATAATGGTCACATTGGAGTAACATTTTCAGAAGTATCCAATATCCTATTTTTAAAGGGAATAAAGAAACCTAACATCCACTGAAAGCAAATGGGCTTCATAACTGCCTTCTGCAAATGTGACATAGACTCCAAAGGAATGTTAAGAAGATTTACACGCAGATGACTTCAGAATGAGAGACTGACACGTCCCAACGTCATATTGAAAGTGGGATCACAGAACACGTTATATGCTGCATTGTTTGAAGGAGGGGCTCAATTCCTTTACAAGGCAAATAGGATTTTTTTCCTCAGCTATCAGAAAGCAAAATGCATTTCAGATTAGCTGCCACAAAAAAAAAAACAACCAAAAAAACCCCAAATCAAAACAACCCAAACCAGTGGATATTATTAGCAAATTATAGGAGAGGGTAGGAGCCATAAAAGAGGTAGAAAAGGAATGTCATTTTACAAAGGGAAATATTTAGGAGGGCATTAGATTAGGTAAATGTGTAAGCATGTTTTCACAGGATTTGAATAAGAAAAGCAGAAGTGAATTAATTCTAAGCAGGGAGGGACCTAAGTATTACATGTATTGTGATACATATATGTATTTTACATCTATATTTAAGAATGTAGGTTTATATGTATTACAATCACAAAAATCAGATAAAAATTAAAAAAACCCTAAAAGCCTAAGCAATGTATCATGCAGGTCTTTCCAAACAGCAGTTTCTATTACAGCAATTCAATGAATCAGTAAGTTGAAACATCTTCAGCTTGAAATACTATCTCAGAATGTGTTGCTTTTCTATTGTCTAATTTTTCAAAAGTTTTAAACAATACTGCCCTCACCTCGCCCCTTTCCCTTTTGTGCCTCATCACATACTCTGCCATTGCAGTCTGTTGCCTTCATTTTATCCACTTCCATTTAAAACAAGGTGGCAAGCATTAATTACTGGCTGTCCCACACCGGCAGTACTTTCCTCCTGTAGAAATGATGAAGCCTGGCAAATAGGCAAGAGCCATTAAGAAAACCGTGGAACGTGTCACAATTAAGATGCCAGCAAAACTGACCCCTTACCATGCGAGTATTTATTCAAGCAGTAATTTTTGAAGGACAGATACTGATGACTATAATTATGTTGCCCTAAGTGTTCCCATTTTCTCATTTTGCTGTTGCTGTACACACCCATTTAGAGAGTATCATCTTGCTATTATTTTGTGAGACAGATTGAACAATAAACTTGTTGGAGAAAGGTATAAACTGCACTGAGAGTAATTTCAAAATAACTCCCTTTTATGATACATATTAGCTTCTTAAATCCTGTGCTGGACTTCAAGAGCTGCAAAGTAGAACAAAAATACCTCTTAGGGCGTCTGAGCTGCAAAAAAATACTGAGAGATTGGGAAAGCTAATGAGAATCCAGCAGCATGAGAATGAATGTTTTCTAATGGAAATGGCTTCATTCTAAGAGATAACACTGAAATTGTGAAAAATGAGGAAGATAAATTAAAAAATGAATGGAAGCCACACCAAAAAAAAAAAAAAAAAAAATTGGCGGGNAAAAAAAAAAAAAAAAATTGGCAGTGAGATGGGATAACTGGCCCAAACTCTTATCTTTCAGTGTTCTTCCATAGTATTTTGGTGCTTTAGTTTAGAGAAAATGAAATACCAGATTTTGTAGGGGTTGAAACCACTGAGGTCATCCTTGTTCTGCCTTATCACCTATAACGCTATGATCTGTAGGAGAGTCTGCTTGCAGATTTAGGAAGAGAAATCTTTGCACAGTTGTTTGTGAGAAGACAGATATAATATTAAATCAGCTTAGTGTAGCAAGGCTCTCTGTCACATCCTAATAGATAAGATCAGAATGACTAGGAATTTATCGACTTTATTAGCAGAATAAGAGTGAGCACTTGGGTTGCCACCCTGGGCATGGGCAAGGCCTTGGTGTTAACTCTAGAGCGGGGCTTGTTCAGCCTAGGGAAGAGAGGCTGCATGGGGGACCTCATTGCAGCCTTCCCGTCCCTGAAGGGAGCAGAGAAACAGGAGGGGAATCAGCTTGTTAAAGGGCAGAGACTGGCAGGACAAGGAGGAATGGATTGTAGCTATAGGATAGAAGGTTTAGATTCTATGTAAGGGGAAGTTCTTTACAGAGAGAGTGGTGAGGTGTTGGAATGGGCTGCCCAGAGAGGTGGTGGATGCCCCATCCCTGGGCGTGTTGAAGGCCATGTTGGATGTGGCCCTTGTGTAGCTCCAGGCCTGGAGGTTGGTGTTCCTGCCTGTGTCAGGGGGTTGGAACTTTATGATCCTTGAGATCCCTTCAAACCCAGACTGTTCTATGATTCTATGGATATAGTGACCTATTTTTAGAGGTGGCATGCCAGTATGTTTTCTTTATAGCAGCTCCAGAAACATCTGGCATTACCTGTCTGGGTTGCATGGTTTATCCCTGGCCAGGAACTACAAGCACCACACAGCTGCTTGCTCACCCTCCCCTGGTGGGATTGGGGAGAGAATTAGAAGAGTGAAAGTGAGGAAACTCGTGGGTTGAGATAAAATCAGTTTAATTGTACAAACAAAAAAAAGGAATATTATAGTGATAATGGGAACAATAGTAACAGTAGTAATAATAATACCACTACAAAACACGTGATGAACAGCACAATTTCTCATCACCTGAAGCTGATGCTTGCACAAGATCCCCAGCTGCCCAGTCTCTCAATCCACCTCAGTTATATACTGAGTATGACATCATATGGTATGGAATATCCCTTTGGCCAGTTTGGGTCAGCTGCCCTGGCTGTGTCCCCTCAAAGATTCTTGGGTGCCCCCTGCCTTCTCATTGGCAGGACAATATGAGAAGCTGAGAAGTCCTTGACTACTTGGCAACAACTAAAACACCAGCATGTTATCAACATGCTTCTCAGCCTAAATCCAAACCACAGCACTGCACCAACTGCTAGTAAGAAAATTAACCATAGCACCTTCACAGATTGCACCTTTACCAGGTGTGTCCAAGTGTTTTCTTTCAGGTTTTTGTTCGGTTTTATTTAGTTTTTGTATCTACTCTTCTTTCCTACTAAGATGAGCATTCATCCCAGCAGCCCTGGCTGTCAGTTGTCACTGCTAGTGGGCTGGGCTTGGCCATGGGACAGGGTTAAGGGCCTCCCAACTGTGCTGGTGCTCTTCCAGGGAGCCTAATTGCCTCAGCCAGTTACAACACTTCCTGCAGGCATGTGAAACCTCACAGGGCAATGTTTCAGAACCCTGAGTGGGTCAAGGGAGCCAGACCTGACATGGCCTAATTCAATTTGTATGAAAGGATGAAATGGGGTGGGTATTGTACTCTATTTCCTCAGATAAGTGAGGCTGGTTGGACCAATACATCGAGTGTCAGGTGCATGGACAAAGACGTGACTGCAAAGTTAGAAATACTGCAACATGACATTAAAGGTGCACTATGTTATTGTGTATAAGGGAAGCTCTGTGTACAGAAAACTTATATACATGTATATATATATGCATTGAGTGATTCTTCTATTTTTTAAATACTTTTCAGGGTTGTGAAAAATCTCAGTAAACTTAATTATGCCTAATTATTTGCAGGATATTGGAAATGTAGGAGGTTATGAAAGAGAGGAAAAGATGCCTGTTTAGAGACATCAGACTTCTGTTATGATTGTCTAAGATATGACTACCATTACCCTGAGAAAGTGTATGGCAGAGCAAATAAGGATCTCTTGTGCTGGACAGGAGGCCTAATTGGCCGACTTCAATATATAGCTGCACACATCTATTATATCCTTTTTTAATTCAGTAAGAGAGTTAGGTCTTTGTGAAAAATTATATCCTGTCCCTGATCATCAGCCAGACCAGGCAAAATTATTTCTGCTTTTTGTACTTGCAGCTTAAAGTTGGGAGACAGGCTATGCAGGCAAAAAGGACATCTGATCTTTGGGAACTTATTCTCACTATAACAGTGAGAGAAGAAAAGACTAATTCTTGGGCTCATCTCTAATGCACTTAATGCATCAGCCCTACCTCACCCTGTATTTTGAGACAATCTGGCCTCCAAATACAGAGAAAATTGTGCTAGGGATATTATCTGTATAGGTATTTTTGAATGCTTTCTTTTTAATGGCTAATATAAGCCATCAGAAATATAAAGCCTGGCAATATTTTACTGTGTTTTGCCATGTTGCTGTCTTTCATTTCAACCATAAACACCCATTTGTCTGTCCTCTTCATTAAAAACGTGTGTAAATTGGAATGAATTAATGGACCTTTTTTTTTTTCTAGTCTGTTTAACCTGTGTCTTTTGGCTTTCTACAAAATCTCTGCAATTTTAAAGACTTTTTCAAAAGTTGATATATTCAGTTCTGGGAACTGAAATGAATCACTGATCCGTTTTAATAAATACTATATTGTCACTCATTTGCTATCTAATTTATCCAGTGATTCATCAGTTTAACTTTCAATATACATAATAGTGATAAGATTTAGTAGATCATATATTTGATTGAAAAGATGTATTAGATTTGGTAGGTCCTGACTTCAATTCAATGTAAGATGACTTTTTCTGCCTTACGAGGATATAGATGATTTCCAAAAGCAACATAACTGTTTTTGAAAAATCCTCTGCTGAAAATGGAAAAAAAATTCATTTATTGCAAGGAACAAAACATTAATTTTAGGCATATGAATATAGAAATTACCTACATTTATATTAGAATTTCATAGCATAGCAATATACCTTGCATGTCTTCACATATCCTATATTGCAAGGAATATTTTGATCATAACTCCACTGCATGTATTTCTGAGTTTGGAACTGAAAAGCACTTTGTGGAAAAAATCAATTTAGCATAAGGTGATCTCATTAAACTCTATTTATCCAAGATTACAACAATTTAGAAGAAGATTGAGGATGAAAGTAATCGTTCTTTTATTAATCCAAGTACCTTTTAAAAAGAAATCTTGTGATTAGGAAGTTCTGTTTGACTTCTAACTTGAATTTCCCAGGATTTATTCCAGGAGGTTCTTATTTTAGGAGATTCTGATGATATCATAAGCAAGTATGGCCATACCTTGCTGAAGTCACAGAAACAATGTTGTGTAACAGGTTAACATGAGCTGTTAGTATATTTCAGTATAAATTTGCTATGGAAATATTAATAATTTTAAATAGTCTGCACATATATGCTCTCTTGCCAACTGGTGCTTTAAAACCTCAAACTTTATACTTTTCCTTTTTAGGGATGTAGGTTTCTGGTTTTAGTTTGAAAGATTAGTACAGTGCTTTGAAGATACAGTGCAATCCCCATGACTTTATAAAAGCTATTTTGGAAGTGAGTTCTGTCTGCCCAGGTTCCATTGCTGACCCTTATGGATGCTCAGTCCCTGCTTCCTATTCTTTTGCGTGTAAGGGCATAATATTTCCTGCCAAACACAAGAAGAAAAGAAAGAAAGGACACCTACTGCCAGGAAGTCCAGGCTTTCACATTACACCTCCCACACCAATGTCCCTGAAAATGTCTTTGAATGTGAATCCAAGTTTTCCCCTTTTATTTTTTTAACATTTCTTCCCACCTCACTCCCCCCCCACATTTCAAATTAATTTTAGTAGTTTGAATCTTTCTTTAGTTACTGTATTGGTAAGACTAACAGGTTACAATATACTGGGTGCTTAGCAATTAAAATCTTCATAAAATTCTGCTAAAGAAGTGGTGATTGCAACTGCAAGCATTAGCTCACTGTATCTGTCAACATTCAGTTACATCTGGCAATTTTTTGTCTCAACTCTAGTGAATCAAATAATACACCCGCTGAAGCGGTGTCATGCAGTCTCTCTAGGCTTTCATTCATTAAACTTTTTTATTTGATAAAACTACTTCAGCTGTCTTGTAGACTCTCACAGAAAGCTCAGCCATTAAATAATGTCATAGAAGGCAGAAGCCCTTATGCAGCAATTAAAGGAAGTGTTTCCTCATGCTGGAGGGAAGAACAGTAGACATAGGATCTACGGATAAAAGGAAGTTGATGGTTTGTGGATGCAAGCCAAAATAGACAAGGATATCCATAACTGAGCAAGCCAGTGGTTTCACAGAATCATAGAGTGTTAGGAGTTGGAGGGGACCTCAAAAGATCATCTAGTCCAACTCCCCTGCCAGAGCAGGATCACCCAGACTAAACCACACAGGAATGTCTCCAGAGAAGGAGACTTTCCAACCTCTCTGGGCAGCCTGTCCCAGGGCTCTATCACTGTGTCCCAGAACCTCTTCCACATTGAATCGTGACCTGATCCCACACTCTGCCTCTCTGCAGGCCCAACTCTGATCAGCTGTGTCCCAGCCTGGAGGTAAGCAACCTTTTAGGAAGCAGAACTTGTATATTTAGTGAAGTCAGGTCCTCTAGTTACTTTGATAATTTTCAAGCATTTTGCTTTTGATGTTGGCAGAGAAAATTTATTACAATCTCCGTTCTTGTATTACACCCTCGGAGTATCCACCTAGTTGGTGGTTTAGTAAGTGAGATGTAGAATAAATGGAGAAGATTTAAAAGTACTAATGGAGTATTAGTTTAGAGCTTTTTTTACTATTTGGAGATCTCAGACTGAAAAATGTGCTGCTACCTTGAAAATTTATATCTGCAATATTTTACATAAGATGCTAATGCTAAAAAAGTTCATTTTTTGGATATAAGAATACATCACTGTATGTAAGGCTGAACAGAAGATCAGAGACTATGACTAATATAGCTATTGTGCTTGTTAATGTTTTTTGCTGCCAAAGTAGTACTTTAGTGATATTTTCAATCAAGGATGAAATTCCAGTGGTGATAGCTAAGTGGACAGTGGGTCCAGTCCTCAGGTATAGCAAAGAACATGTAAAGAGGCTCTGAGTAAAAGAATTTTGTTATAACTAGGTATTTTGGGGTTTTTTTCAGCTTTGAATAATATTTGGCTTTGAGAGGTTCAGTGGAAAGATTGTAAGAGAAAGTGTTTCTGAGGAATTCTGGAAGAGGAGTTCACAATGGTTAAAATTGGAACAGATAAGCAGGAAAATAAATATTTTTAATCCTTTCCCTCTCTCTATCCAAGAACTAGACAGAGGTCTTTGTGCTGCTTCAGTGTTCCACTTTCCAGAAATAATCCCAGAAGATGTTTAATGTTTTAATCATCTATTGTTGCAGTTACTGGGGTTTTTTTGGATTTTGTTTTACAGTTTTGGTACAAGGTGTGGATAAAAATGAAAGGTTGAGCTAAATTTGCAGGAGAGAGATGTTAATTTGGTACTTGAAAGTGCACCCCAGAACAATGTCTTTAAATGGTCTTGGGCTAGAGGAAGAGCTGAGCAAAGAATGCAGGTTGTTTCAGGTTGAGACAATAGCTATTGGGATTTCATAGAAACATTTTGACTTTGAGAGAATTGATAGTGAAAGGATGTGTGATGTTCCACATTGTGTGGTAGGACAGATTCTGCAGTGTGGGCTAGAATTGCTCCTAAAGGCACCTGGTCCATCAAAAAAAAAGGTGGCAGACTGGCAGAGACTCCTTTATGCATTGACAATTAGATTTTAAGATACCTACATGTCCCTGGCTGTGCTAAACAAACCGTTTACAGCTAAGATTTTCTACTTCTTTTAACAAAATGCTTAGTAAGTCTCCTGAGTGGAGATTTAGAGTAGCTAGATGGCTGTCATTGTGGGGGATTTCTCTGTCAATAGGGTGTACTGATACTGTTCATGGAGTGGTGATAGTAGTATTACTTTAAATATGTATTGAACTGATCTCTACATCTCAAGTTATAACTAATTTGTAAGAGTATTTAGATAAACAGAAGCTTTGAATTTAAAAAAGAAGTAGCAAAATTACAGTGTCACAATATTGTGGTTCTGAAAGGAAGATTATTTTCACCTCTAAAGTCCCAATATGTATTGGGTTTGCGTGGGAAGATTTTGGGAGTTGGGGGCATACAAGGGTGGTGGCTTCTGTGAGAAGCTGTGAGAACCTTCCCCTGTGTCCAGTAGAGCCAATACCAGCTGGCTCCAAGATGAACCTGCCACTGGCCAAGGCAGTGACCCATCAGGTGGTAGCACCTCTGGGGTAAAGTATTTAAAGAATGGGTAAAAAGTTGCTGTGCAACACCAATTGCGGTGAGAGAAAGGAATGAGAATTATGGGAGAAACAGCTCTGCAGACCCCAAGGCCAGTGCAAAAGGAGGGGCAGGAGGTGCTCTAAATGCTGGGGCAGAGACTCTCTGCAGCCCCTGGAGAAGGCCATGGTGAGGCAGGCTGTCCCCCTGCAGCTCATGGAGGATGGTGGTGGAGCAGAGATTCCACCTGCAGCCCATTGAGGACCCCATGCTGGAGCAGGTAGAGACACCTGAAGGAAATTGTGACCTTGTGGGAAGCCTGGGCTGAAGCAAGCACCTGGCAGGACCTGCAGCCTGTGGAGAGAGGGTCCACGCTGGAGCAGGTTTGCTGGGGGACTTGAGACCCAATGGGTACACATGCTGGAGCACTTTGTGAAGAGCAAAGGAAGTGTTTTAAGAATTGGTTTTATTTCTCATTACCCTACCCTGATTTAATTTCCCCAAGTTGAATCTCTTTTGCCTGTGAAAGTAACTGGTGAACGATCTCCCTGTCCTTAACCTTTCATTATATTTTCACTCCCTGGTCCAGCTGAGGAAGGAAGTAACAGAGTGGCTTTGGGCACTCCAGACATGATCAACTCATGGCACAGTGTGATAAGGTTCTGAATGTGCATGCTGTTTCCAGAAAAGAAACCCCAACTGTAGGTCTTTAATGTTCTGTCTTGAACTTGTTTGTTTGTGTTTCCTTTGTTGTTTTGTTAGGGGTTTTTTTATATGAAAGACTGGTCTGCATATCCTTATGGCATAGATATAAGCCATCTAAACACTATCAAATGGCAACATCAGTACATATCTGCAAATAGGGATGATTTTCATCCCAAACCATCCTTATGAAAGCTTCAGAAGTTCTGTTTTAAAAAGTTAAACTACAGGTGCTCAGAGCTGCTACTAAAACTTCTCATGGCTCTCATTTTGCTTCAGAGTAGCTTGGCTTTGCCTTCTCCTCCCTTTGTCAGCCATATATATTTGATATCACATTTCTTTCATGTTGGACTCTTTCTAGTTGTGTTTCTTGTTGTTAACACCATTCTATATCAGATACATCTGGGGTGCAGTACCTATTCTGTTGTGATGTTTTTTTAGTGCTTGTTATCTTATATTTTCTTTTTCCATAGATGCATGTACCTTTAGACTGACCAAGAAAACCCTCAAAATATGATATTTACAGCCTGGCACTTGTTTTGAATGGTGGTTTATACTATGGAGAGTTGGGGACTGATGACTGTAGATAACTGTGCCTCGTCACTTGGAAGCTAAACAGAAAGGTAAATTCATTCCATTGTTGAGATAACAGGAGGGGGACAGAGATTTGTAAATCCCCAGATATATCCAAAGAAAAAGTGGCACAGGATTTTAAAGGGCCTAGAGCTCCCCTAAGCATCAGTCCTCAGAGAGCAAGAAAAGGTCAGCATTCCATGGCATGTTCCTTCAAGTGACAGCTCGGTGCTCGAATCTGTGTTACTACCTAAGCTATCAGTGCTGTACGAAGAAATTCAGTTATTCCTTTGGAAGTTATAGCTCTTTCCAGGCATAAATGTATTTCTTCACTTATTTCTAGTCATATCCAGTAAAGGAGGAAAGGCAGGCAGGTTTTTAGTGATGAAATTTACCTGTTAATTTTTATTTTTGGAAAGGAGCCACTTGATCCAGATGACCTTCACAGTATTTAATATTCACCAGCAATTTTTTTTGACGTGCAGTATTTTTCATGCTGCCTTTCTTTATCCAGCAGGTTCAGATATTTGCAGCTGACCCTATACTTTGTTCTTTCTTTTTGGTAGCCTTTAACATTTACTTTTGTGAGTCAACCTGATACTTTTATTTCCCAAGTGGCTGCTAGACCTCATAACATTTGGGGATTGATCTGCAACTTTGCAGAAGGTAGCGTTACCATGATGTCATTATTGTATTTTTTTTTCCCATAGTATTGTCTCTGCTCCCCCATTTAAACAGGCAAACAAACTAAATAAACCATCTGAAACAAACCAAAAAACAAGTGTCTTGGAAGAACAGTAACTGGTAGGAATGAGGTAGGGAGCACGGTTAGAGTGAGCCTAAATCTGGGTTAAAACAATAGTCTGGAGATAAAAACAGTGTGGTGAATTTATAAAGAATTGCAGGTTCATTTCTCAGAGACATCCCAGAAAAATAAGGCCCTGCTTACCACATCTGCTCACAGTAAAATCCTCCTTTGTCTAAACACTGCTACTTCAACGTTGTCATTTTCAGCAATCAGACCAGGAACTCTGGGGTCATTTTGATGAAGAAAAAGTCTTTTCAATGATTAGAATTAAGAGGTTTCTCACAGAGTCTCCTGCTGCTCGACTAGTCATTGTTTCAATAACAAGAAGTTACCCTGCAGTGATGGTATCAAACTTCCCTGCTTCCTATGGTGCATTCAGAGGTCAGCAGCAATGAGGATACAGAAGTCTCTTTGATGGAATAAAAGGAAAACTGCAACCTTATAAATCATCACCAAAGAGGTAAAAATGGATGTCTTAAGAAAATAGAATGACTTTTTCATCAGATAGGGGGATAAGGAATCAGGTTCTATTTCTGGGCATCTTTGGGAAAAGAGAGAAGTAAAGGCCCTGCAGAATTTACAGTCCTACAAAGTGAAGTTGGTTTTCACTGGGGTTGCCAAAACGTGAACATGGAAGGGGAACTTTCTGCATTCCCCTTCACACATGAAAAATCATTTTCACCTGCATGTAACCCTAAGATGATTTTTTGAGAAAAATAACCCATGAAGCTTTCAATTAAGGGACAGGGATGTTGATCAAAGCCTTGTTTTCAAATATGGTGCTACATATTCAGGAAGAAAACAGTTATGCTATACATCTAAATACCTTGATAATTTTACTCTCAGCTCCTTCCCTCCAATTTGTCTCCTACTGGCAATTTATCATGGAACCTGCTGTCATGAAAATATTACATTTTATTTTGTACATAATTATAATTTCTTCTCTGTATAGTTTTTCTTTCCCTGCAGAAATTATCTACATTGTTATTATTTATTGGAATAAACAATAACATGTATCTAACAAAATAAAATCAGCATACTCTCAAATGCATTACTGCAGCTTAATATTTCATACTGTTCTTTCTGACAGAGAATCTTTTAAAGAGACCAAAAAAAAAAAAATATTTGGAAACATCATACAGAATAATTCAGGGTTATAACAAACAATATTTAAACCTTAAAAAATGAAGCTGATGCTGAAAGCCTGACAAATTACAAGTATTTCTAGGTGATTAGTCAATCTGTGTACGGTACTTTGAAAATGAAGTGCTATATCCTTGCTTAATTATGAGTGTCCTTAGAATTACTAGATGCAGTCTGCATAAATATGGAAGCATATGGATGTTCATTTTAATTTCTGATCCCACTCTTACCCTTTTGAGTCTCCCTCCTCCACCCCCCCTCGCCCCATTCCTCTTACAGACTACATTTTCATGAAAGCTAGAGAACACTGGGATGCCTACCCCTCTCCAGCAGATAAGGATTCGTTTAGTATATGGTCCGTACACACTACCATTTCCCTCTGGTGCAATTTATTACCTCTCATGCAGTGGGGTTGGGAAATCCTTTATTCTTCCTAGTTTTAGTGAATTCAAAGCTGGAAAAATCATCTAGATTTGCTTCCTGCATAACACGTTAGAGGAATTCTCGCATGATCCCATAACTTTTTCAAATGCATCTTTTAGATTAACATCCAAACTTGACTCCAGGATTTCAGAAAATGCAAAGTCTAACACCTCTTGTTGAGTTTTATCTTGCACCAGGTATCTTCAGTGTATAAAATTGTAAATATTTTAATTCTACATGTCGGGTTTTGCTACATCTCTTTGTGTCTGATTCCTATTTAAAATCTTTCCATCTAGGAACATATAGATTGTGATTTATTGCTCAAACCTTCTTCTGTTACTACAGAAGATTTTTTTCCTTTACTCTAAAAAGGGAAATTAGAAGTTGCTGGTTGATGCACAGGGGTCACTTGATCTTTGTTGGGAGTAACACAGTAAGTGTTTGTGGTTTGCAAGCAAGCAATTCAGTTATTATTGATCTCTTTAGAGATATGGTCTCTGTTTGGTGAGGTGGTTCTAAAGGAACTGTCCTTCCAGCTTTCTCCAGATTTTTCTTTATTTCCAATGCTATGGTTGTTTTTTTTTAAAAAAAACAACCAACAGACAACAACCCCAAAACAACATCTCCCCTAACTTCTGAGCACCATTTAATGTCTCCATATACTGTTATGTCCTCCTTTTCAGATCTGAATTTCTCTTAATCGTTCTTTGACTAGCTAATCCAGAATCCCTTGTTCCTTCTTTTTGAAAGAGTGCTGTAAGAAAATACATAGAATTTTCAGCCGGTGACTAAACTTGTTTCTTGTCTGCCTGGTCTGAACAGGAATTATGATGAGGCAGCATCTCTTCCTTAATTCTGTTTGCCTGATTTCTTGGAAATCAACACTGCCGATCTCTCATTTAAGAGCAATGATACCCTTTATATTGAGCACTATCGTCAGAAAGCAAGGGAAAACACCTTCTGCAGCTACATAACTAAAACCTGTTAAGTAGTTTGGTTGCCATCTATCTGTATGAATTCCATACATAGCATGTATGTCTTCCTCTAAACAGCTGAGACTTTGAGCCTATTGCCTTCCACAATTGCTTCTCTCAATGTGAGCAAATAATCTTCCAGCATTCCCTTGGTTAAACTAAGTCTATTGAGCTTCTCTGGCCTTAAGGCAGATTTTTCAGGTGTCAAAGTGTGCTTTAACTGACTTCTGAATATTTTCCTCTTTTTTTCATATGTTTTTTAAAAATGCAAATGCCAGACCAAACATAGTGTTCCAGGACTGGTGACATCTGTTTTTGAATCCAGAGATAATGAAAATAATCTGCTTCTTTTCGATATTCCTTTTCTATTCCAAAGACCAAATGAGTTCACTTAGCAGTGGAAGTTCACAGTTTCTTACCCATCTACAGTCTCAGAATCCACTTTTTCAGTGTCCCATCCTATAAATATGACCCGCATTCCCTGCACCTAGATTTATGACTTTGCATTTGTCCTTATTAAAATTTATCTTGTTCAAAGGAAGCCACCTAACCAATTGAGATAGATCATTCTATAGAACATTTGCTTTATTACTTGCCACTCCACCAATTTTTGCATGCTCTTCAAGTTTTATCAGCAATTGCTTTGTATTTTCTTCCAGATCATTGAAAACGATGTTTGGGACTTAAGACTTCGATCCTGGCTTGTCCATATTGGAAATACTGTGATTAGACAGGCATTTCTCCTTTATAGCTGAAGAAGAATTTAGAATATATTTATAGCAGCTATAAGTAATATTTTTAAAAATAAACTTTAATAATTTAAATACCGTTTAAGTTATTGTATTTAATATTATCAACCTCTCATTCCAAGAAATCAGCAAGAATGTGGAAATAAGCCAAATGCTTTACAGTCATGTAAGTATAGTATATTAACCAATTTTCTTCTCTCAAGAAGAAAAAAAGCTTGCAGCCGGAGCGCTCAAGGTACAATCCGCTATTTCCATAAAATCAATTAAACTTTTGGGGAAGATAAGAAAGCCACA
Organism: Zapornia atra; assembly: GCA_013400835.1. Lineage (NCBI taxonomy): Eukaryota > Metazoa > Chordata > Aves > Gruiformes > Rallidae > Zapornia > Zapornia atra. Next base: position 35,590 of record VZTU01019267.1, on the reverse strand, counting down.
TTTCACAATCCTTTTTTCTAATTGTAGGATATAAGCTCCAAAATGTTATTTAAATGTTTAAAAAGCTGTTCATTCTAAGCTTGCACATGATTAATGCATTATGATGTCCCTCCTGGACCAGGAATAATGAAATCTGAAGCCAGCAAATGGTGTCAGGTGTTTTGGTTGTGAGGACAGTGGCATCTCTTTCTCCCTGTTGGTCTGTTCCTATTGAAGGACCACCAATGCAGAGTAAGCAGATCGAAGCTGGAGATACTGGAGTCCTTTCCCCTCCCAACTGCACAGAGCTTCACGTTTTGTATTACTATCAGTGTCCCTTGGGTCTGTGATAAGGAAGCTTGGGGAGTTAAACCAGCTCAAAACTATGAAGATGGTGATGATGATGATGCAGGAGCCTGGCAACCTCAGCTGTGCAATAGGAGTGTGAGAACATGGTTGTAGCTGAGGAAGGTCAGTCAGCATCACTGTGAATGTGACTTGGCCACCGGTGCAAATGTCTTTAGGTCTATTGTGCCTCTCCATTCTGTAATCTGCAGTCATGTGGTTTTCCAATTCCAAAAAAATATTTGGCTTTGGCTCTGTTTTCTGTGGGAGTCAATGAGATTTACCTTCCTGCCGAAGATGGATTGGGAGAGGATGGAGTTATTTACTCAACTGCAACATATCCTTATGGAGCTAGTGTTTGCAAAATAGTTCAAATGTATAAGCAGCTGTAAGGAGACTAGATAAATCATTCTTTATCATGCTGCACATTAATTTTTGTCATGCAGGCACCATCTTGGTGATAATTAATTTTTTTATTTGTAATGAACAAAAATATGCTACGTGAGTAAACATAGAAATTACACAGAGAAATGTGATGTCGCAAGCATCTACAAGGTGAAGTGACATGAATTCACTGATAATTTTTCCTACAAGTAAATAGTTTGAAATTAAATGCATGGTGTTGTTTTCCACAGAAACATATGCTACAAAAAAAGCAGTTCAATCTGATTAAGCAGTTTATAGATTCTGTGGGCTCCATAATTACCTATCTATACACGATACCTCAAGCTGTAACACGCAGGCAAATCTCCCTTTAGTAGTTTTCACTGCTTAATCTCTTTAGAAATCTAAATTCATTGGCTCTGTAAAGGGAAGTGTTTACTACACCTTGAGTCACTTCTAGTCAGCTTTCTGCCTCAACACTTTCCTGAAACTCCTCTCAGCTAGCCAAATCCTGGGATTGCTTGGAATATCTTCTAGTCTCTTCTCTCCTTTATTTCCTTTATGCCACTGACACCGTCAGGTCCATCTTTTCCTTGAAAATAGTATCTTTTGCAGGGTTTGGTGAAACATTCTCATTTTCTGCCTACCTCTCCGCTTAATTCTACAGCATCTCTACCAGTTTGCTGTTTTTCACTCAGTGAGAATGCCAGGGGCTTTCCACCTGTCCCAGAGGGCTTCCCCTCTGCACTGCATCCGCTACCATTTCTATATTGGTGATTTATTTCTGACCCATCTCCTACAAGTACTGATCTTGGTTCTCATCACCCAATTTAATAGTCCTCCTGTCTCCAGCTTTACTATGCCCAGCCTGTGCATACCTCCACATCAACGATACTGCCCATCATACCCTTTTCAATCCTTTTACTGTCTCATTCCTTCTTGCTAAGTTGCACTGTCTATATTTGAGTTTCCTCCACAGCTTTACCTTTGTCGTATGTACTTTTACCTCTCCTACCTCATGAGTACTCTCTAAACCTCTCTAATGAAAACAAATTTGATGAGTGCTATATTTGTGATTCTCCTGTGCCTGACAGGATCATACCCTTCTTGAGACAAGCTATATAAGAAACTGCTCCCTTTTGCACATCCCTTCTAAAGCTGGTGTCAAATTAAATGTCTCATGAAAATAATTAATTCATAAATTTCAGGGAAAAGGCAGTTGAGGATAGCTGCAGTTTTGTCCTTTTCCCTTTCATTTAATGTTGCTTGTCTTTGTAAGTGCTTTGACTTTGGGATTACATCTGTACACAAGTTTGGAAAGGGGCTAGCCCAGGATGCAAATAATAATTTTTAGGAAAGATTCTCTTGACTTACAAAGGACAAAATCCATCATCCTAAAATATTTACAATATTTTTTTCTGACCATTGAAATTTTTATCATCTGGGCACTGAAGAAGGGAGAAAGGAAGGAATATGCCCCCTTCAAAGGATGAAGTCAGTAGGGGAATAAAAAGTCTCTTACTACATCTTGAACAGATGGTTGGTGGGGGAGGAAGTCACAAGCTTCAAGGAGCCTACAACATATTCAGATTAAGGATAAACCTCTTGAAGAAGGTCTCAGATGATACAAATTGTCATAGAACTGGTTAAAAGTTAGTTTCCTTGCTTTATGTTAAATAATTATTAACCTATATTCAAATGGAGAGGGGTAGTCCAGGCATAGCTTGAATACATTAGGCTACTGTATTTGCACAGTTGAAAGATGTGTTCAATTTCTTTGTAGTGGCTTGGAGAAGCATGTGCCACCACACAGAACAGCAAAAATATGGATTTTTTTTTGGAGTGCAGTCAGCTCCCAGAGGAGAAGAACCAGGAGTTCACTATGGGAGCACCAGGAGGTCCCATCCTTCCACCCCAGTGAGGGAGCAGAGCAGCCCAGAGTGCCCATCACCAGGGAGGGACACAGGGATGGGTTACACCCAAAGGTTGTCCTGGAAGACGTGCTGTGAGGGTGTCTTTCCCTAGGATTGCACTTGGGGTACTCATTTTTAAGGTGGTGTTGTGGCCATGGCAGGAACACACATGTTATCTCCAGCATCCCTGGATAGGTGCCCAGAAAGTTACTCAGGGCTCTCAGAATGTATGGTGAGGAGAGCTTGAGGTGGATGGATGGGATGTTGGGCACATTTTATCAAGGACACTTTATTTTCAGGGAATGAGGAAAAACAGAGAATTTTGGTGTCAAATAACACCAAAGTGGGAACTTGTGTCCCTGACTGAAACTAGAAATTCTGGGACATCAAATACATTGGCACACATGACCCATTTCTCTTTGAATTTGTCTTACAAAAGCTCTTTCCCTCTGTATTTTTTTCTGCTCTGCTACTACCCTTCTCAAGTCTGGTCTGTGCTGTCTGTTCCAGCACAGAGACCCTCTCTTCAGCCCCTTTCTACTTGTTCCAGCAGGAATTGGCCTAGTTATAAAAGACCTTTAGGATATTTTCACCTACTGATAATAGTAGTTTAGGCTTTGCGAATGGACCTCTCTTTTGTGGTATAACAGCCACAGCAAAACCAGGGTCAGAGCTTAGATGGAAGAAGGACTTTCTAAATACTATATATCAACCACAGTAATTCACCCCTGCTGAGCTACCTATAGATATGCATGTAAAATGATTGTCAATTAAACTTTTCATCATTAAAGGTCTAGTAATTTTACCTACATGAGCAGTACAAAATGCACCAATATAGTGATCCTGGTTGGAACAGGGACCTACACTCTATGTTCTCTAGATAAGACAGGGGTCTCTCTACTTCATATCTGTGAGCTACCAACCATGCTGTGGATATGATAGAATACTAAACAGCAGTAACATATTTAAAATATAATTATAAGTATTTGACTACATTCATCCACGGCATAATGGGGCAGCTGTATTATTAGTCTGTCCTTAGGAAATTGAATTACTCTAATAAATGGAAATGACTGTTATTTAAATGGGAGGCTATTTGCATAAAGTAGGCCAATGCTAAGTGACCAGCTGTTAAATAGGTGTAAAATCTAATCTCAAAGTTCTGGGTCAAGGATGGATGGGCTCTTGCCAAAGATTGTCATACTTGGGCACTTAGGCTATATATAAAAGTTTTGCAGCCAGAAGAAGCTTCAAGATCTGAAAACTGCAGCTCAATTCATTAATTTTCCTTTTTAATATCTTTAAGAACAAGCTAGTGATTGTCATTAAACAAAATCAACATTTTCTCTTAAATTGAAATAAAGAATTAGAACTCAGCTGATGCAGCTTCATTTCATAAGAGAAATGCCACTATTGGACTTGTGGCATTTCTGAGGTAACTGTTTATTTCACTGTTACCTTAGTCAATATCAGGGGCTTGGAGGGAATTCAGTGCAAAAGAAGTAATTAAAAGCTATCATCATCTTAGTAACATATATATTCACTTTATCAACAGAAATGCAACAGGTCCATATATTCCCAGAAACTTTCTGTACCTTATTGCAACTGGGGCTCAACTCAGAGTCCTGTAAATACTCCTTCTATTTTGGAAAATAATGCCAACATTTACAACACTGAAACCTTTGGAAAGACAAGCTGGAAAAGAATTTTCCAGCAAGGTTCTTGGTTAGAAAAAAGGTTGTACAAGTTACCTACAAGACCACTTTCTGTAACGTTCAACACCACATTCCCTGAGAAGGCTGTCAAAAGTTATAAGGCTTCTGTCTACCTGTCTCCACAGTATACTATGGAGCTAGAAGGTGAGAAGTCTTTTCTTTCTATGTAATTTTTTAAACAGGAGGAAATTCAGTACTTGTTGACAACTGCTGCCTTTTTTGTCATGAGGTCGTGTTTGTGTGTGACTTGACATTGGTATTTTTCCACATCCATTAATAGATTGATGAGCTACACACTAATCTTAGTCTGTAAGCATAGTGTAGCTTGGTTTATGAACCATAAACACCAGTGAAACTTCCAGTGAAGAAAGTCTTGAACAGAGTACAATCTTGGAAAGGTTTTTTTGTCTGTTTTCTGTTTCTAAAAACTAACTTTCTGCTGAAAGATAATTTGGATATAAAAATATTCACTTGCTGAAAGGTCTGTTTTCCATCAAAATGGTAACTTTTCAGCCAACAGGTCTTTATGTTCAATATGACCTTTATTTGTTTTTTCACAATGACTCTCTGAGTGGAAGAAAATGAAGCAAGATGACATGTGTATCATATGGCTATTCCGTGGCATTCAGATGCTGTCATGTGATTGGTCCTGGATTTGGCTCAATTTATTTATTCCATCATGTGGAAGAGCACTTCAGTTTTTGTGAAGTTAAGGAATGTTTTTCACTGAAGACCCTGAATTCTCTGTGTCGGAAGAGGACACATGCTCCCAACATCTCAGTATTAATTTTGCTTTGAAGATTGGAATTTAATACCCTTTTAAACACAAATGTCCTGGTTTTGTGTGTTCCCCTGCCATCTGCTAAAAAAGAAAACTACTGTATTAATAGACATTGTAGAAATATTTCCAGCATTTTCAGGCCTAGACAGCTCATGGGTTTAATAACTTTCACTACTTGTACTTGAGGTAAAACAAAAGGTAATATGACGGGCTGCTGGATGCATATCTCTGAAGGAAAATACCTTTAAGTCTGATTTTTTTTCCTTTTCTCTAGAGCAAATATTCAAGCAATTCAATATTAAGAATACTGTTTGCATTTTGGGGAAAAGGCCTTCAAGCTTTACTCTTTTGGCCGCATCAAGTATTTATTTAGAGATAAAAGGAATGAAGCCACTAAGTGCTACAAGATATAAGCCAAGTCCAGCTTCCTGTCATTTTCAACCAATAGGCCTTTATCTGCATTCTGTACAAGTGGCCCAAGTTCTACAGTATGATGATATTTGGCAAGTCCTGAGGGGAAAAACACTTTAAAAAATCTTTGCAATTTAATACGAATGTTGAGGAAGTCTACCTGGCAATTCTAAAGCCCTGATGATCCACTTCTACATTTAGATTTGTTATTTACAGGGTTTTGTTTCCCCTCAAGAAAAAGCATACCTACTTTTGATGGATTGTTCATCATTTCAAATATTCTGAATCAACCAGCTTCTCCATAAGTATCCATCTAGATTGATAGCTAAAACTACATTTAGTTATCTAAATATAGATATATATAGAATCAAACCACAGCAAACAGGAATGGATAGAGGAGTCGGACACAGTGATATGTAGGTGAATATGTGGGTGATCACTTTGCAAAACAGGACATGGAACTTGCAGAAGTTCATTTCATTAGCTGAGTTTGGGCCCAGCAAGGAGAACTTGACAAATACCTACCGTGTTATTGAAGTCTGTGTGGTTAAGCAGTTCTTTCTAGGCATGAGAGAAGAAGAGAGTGTTTCTAGAGAGAAAGTGTCTAGGGCAAAGTTCTTTCTACAAAGAGAATCCATAAACAACAGAGAAAAGCAAAGAAAAGAATCTCTGAACAACAACAATACGGGGGGGAAATGTCTGAAATTTTTATTTTCATGAACTCATACTTGCTTCCAATTTTGGTAGCCTGTTCCTTGAGTTAACAACACAGCAATAGATTAAATTATCTCTTTTTCTGTGTGTCTTTACTACTGTACTGGTGCAAAATGGACAATATTAGCTCTCCATGCTCAGTTAGAATTCCTGGTCTACTAGCTAATAGGCCAATACAACTCTCAGAGACTACTTACTCACTTAAAGAAACCTTCAATTATACTTGCCAAAGTGTATAGTGTTATTGGTTGCATCTCTTTTAATATTTTCTTCATTTGGGAGCGCTTTCTCCTGGAATCTGAGGGTGAGATAAAGTATAGTATGAGCATAGCTATATCAGCACACTGTGGTAAGTTTTCATGCTCAGCATGACATCCCTGTTTCCACATGTTGTGATCGGCTTGAGCTGCTACTGAAGTGAACTCAGGAAAGGTTCAGGGACTTCTAAAAAACGAAGACCCCCGAGTATGCTTCTCACCTGTCTGAATATTTCAGTAGACTCAATGCAATTATTAATCAGTGCAGGACTGGCACAGGATGTGTGAGTGGTCCCTTTTTCTGTTTATAAGCCTGCCCAAATTCCATTAGATAAACTTCTCCCTAGAACAAACAGCTTCATAGCTTCCTGTAACCTTCAGCACTAACCTTTTTTAGATACTTGTGAAATCAGATCTCCCAAGACTTCCATGACATCATCAGGAATGTGTAATGCATTAGCATTGTATTTATTTAACTGAGTAAATACAGGCAAACAGATTTATTCATTTTGGCCCTTGGTAACAGCAGTCTTTCAGAGTGCTCTCCTCTCCCCCCATTAAGTTTTTCTACAGACACCGTAGGGTTTTTTTTTCTAAGTGTAAGTGGCAGAGAAAAGTGTCCCAGACATGTAATTTTAGTAGTATCTTCTTCCCTTATGACTCATTACTGCTGAAATCAACACAACTTGGGATGTGCTCGGGAACTTCAGTACCTCTTTAATGTTTTCAAATAGTAACATCTGTGCATGTTTATTACTTCATGCTCTGCCTTAGCGTTAGTCTTGGCCAATGTTTCTGGCTGTTAAATGGTTTTACTTTTAGTTGAGCAAGGTCCCTGCGCATTGCAAGAAGCAAGAGAATTTCCATTAGTGAATATTTCATTGAGCAGATCAGGAGCAATGCTGCAGAAACAAACCTGCTCCTATCAGTACAACATGGGTTTGTTTAAAACTTGCACCATATATTCAAAAGTAACTGATAACACTTTTTTCTTTTTTTCCCCCTCCCCAAATCATGACCAAACCCTTCCTTTCCCATCCCACCTTCCTTTGGAATGCTTCTGTGTTTGAACACTTTGGATCTTCTTGAAGATCCGTGTATTTCAGCCTGCCATTTACCATGACGGCTGACTGAGGGGAGAAGAGAAGAAGGTGAAGAAAACCCTGGCTTGAAGGCAGATAGTGAGAAAATGAGAGAGAGCAAATCTCAGGGGACAGTAGTGACTTAAAACACCCCTCATTTAGGAGACAGCTGAAAAAGAATTTGGCAGTGGAAGCCTGCAACCATTCTTGCTTGTACTTAACACAAATGTGTATTTGTAGAGAGGCTATACAAGGGAAATATTGTAAAAAAGAAGTACAGATAGTCTGGATGGAACTCTTGTCATCACCTGACACTGTATCTTGTGTATTAATATCAGAGTGGCTGATCTTTGAACCCAAAAATACCACGTGCAAATAGTCAGACATGAATCTGCAGTCTGGCAGGACTGCTGGTTTTGCTGCTTTAGACAAAGGGCAATTATACTAGCTCAGTTTCTGGAATGCTTTCAGGATAATTATCTGTGTCTGACTGTACTCCATCACTATCTTGCTCTACATCGTTATGTAGTGTATTCAAAGTTTTGTGGCATCTAGATATGGCAAATAAATGAGCTATCTTTCAAAGCTCAAAGCGCTAATAAAACTGTGAAGTATGAAATGAAAGTGCCAAAATGTGAGAGAGATGTTGCAAACTTGCATGCAAATAGGAAAGACAATATCAGCTGGAAAAGCCATGGGATTAATGCTAATATTAAGTCTTCTCATAAAAGATGTGTACCTGACATTCAGAACAGTAGTGTGCTGCATTCTGGGGAAGTTACAGATGTCCCGTAAAGCTTTTCCATGTGCTTGATGATCCATAAAGAAATCTTGAAAGGTTTATGCCAAAGACAGAATTTTTCTGCTTGGTTTCTACATTTGAAATTCATATTCTCCAAGGGAAATTCTCTATTGATTGAGGAGCTAATGACATGTTAATAATCACAAGAACAAAGAGACTGAAAGTTGTACAGCTCAGAGGAGAATGGTTTTAGGGTCATTCTGTTTAAAACAGAGTTTGCAAAAATGTGTATTGAACCCAAGACTGAAGAAACATTCAAAAATAAAGAGCAGATTGGAAACATGCAGCCTGTCTTTCTCCTCCGTGGAATATTATAGCACTGACACAGAAAAAAACCTTTTACCTGTGTTAAATCAAGCACGTTTTAAATGCAAAAGAGGAATGATCTTTGATTTTGATGTGGTATATTATAAAGTGCAGTGTAAATGAGAGGGAACTTTATATTCCTAAGCAGGTACAAATTCAGTTGTCAGCACTGCTGCTTTGGGTTTGGCACTCCCACTACAGATACATGCTTTGGTAGTGTTTTTTTCCTGTCTGATACTTGAGCGTGGTGAGTATACAGGTGTATTGCCAGGCTACTGGGAGCGAGTGCTCGCACGAGCTGTGGTGCATCTGCTGCAGCCCGGTGGGGGGAGTTCACAGGACCAGTTGCTATTGACTCATTTTGGAATCCCCCTCTATTTACTTTCAAATTACAGTTCAAACATGTACTGCACTTTGTTCAACTGAAATTAAGGGACTTTGCTTGTTTTCTTCTCAGTGTTTTGTTTTTGTTTGCCAGTGTGCTGAACTGGTGAGGTGGGGCTTGGAGGTCCGAGCATCTGCAATCCTATGTCACCTGTAATGTACCGTCATATGGTTATGTAGGTAATAAAAGAAACAGAAAGCTTCCATTTCATCTGTCTCTGTGTGTTAAGACAGTACAAAATTTTTCTAATTAAACTATGTTAATTTGGGGAAGCAAATGGGAAGTAAATACAGAGGGAATTTTTTTACTGTTTGAGGAAAGCTTCTGAAGGGAGTGAAGGGAAAGAAACAGCTCTTATCGTGTACATATTTGAAGGCTATTGAATTTTTTTTGCTATCTTTGGTACTTCTACAACAATTGCTGTATGTGTACATTCCTAATATCTTTTCTAAAGCAGTTTTTATGCTTAAAAGTGGTTTAGTTTTCTCCATGCTTGTGAATATAAACCAGATCTAAGTGGAGTGTGTGGTCCACTTGCATAACGGTTGGGAGTCCAAAATTAAATGCAGTGACACTGTAAAGGATGTCTGTTTGCAGTATGTGCATATGTTTGTAGTTTTCCTGAGAAGTTTCTCAGAGTCTTGTAGAAAAACATGATGACTTGATGTCTCTCTTGAGCTGGCTGTGCTTATATGTATTGGAAAAAATATGTTTTAAGTCTTCTTTATATCACTTGCCTTTTTCATTGAGGGAATAAGTACCACTGAGTTGTTGTCTGGGATTGACTCTCTCAGTAGAGCTTTGGATAAAGAGAAAAAGGAAAACTTCTCATCTACCAGGTAAGACCTGGGATAATTGACAGGAGAATTATTTTTCCTCTCCGAGCCAAATAAGAAGATGCCTTTTTGCAGGTTATAGGTTATATTTACTGTAAATTTCTTGCTGTGAAATCTACTAGCAAGTTCTACAAAATCTAGGAATAAAAGTACTTTTTGATTGGTTGTTTACTTTTATTTTTATGGACTTCACTATTGCCTCTTCGGTATATACATTATTACCATAATCTCACAGAAAAATGCAGGATAAGCTATCTTTCTGTTGATATACTTTAATGACTTTAGTTCTTGTAAAAAGAACTGAACCTTCCTTTTTATATATCTAAACTTACTAGTGTAACCTCCTGATTTTTTTCCCTATTGTTTTTAATGGTCAAACTTGTATTTACATCCTATGATCTCTGGTCAGACCCTATACCTAAACTGAAACACTACTGAAATGTAAATAAAGTACACTTATGTAATTTTTAGAGTACCTACTTTGCCTTTTTAAAACATTAATTATACAAGAGCCTACCATATCTACAAGAAGAACAAGATCTTTGGTTGCCTTCACCTAAACTAAAGAATACCTGCTTAATAGTCACCAGGGCTATTGAGTTTTGATTCTGGCTTTTCAAGGCTTCAAAACAAGGTGGTCATCATTTGCAACAGCTGATGATATGACCCAGTTCTGCTCCCCAAAATTGTCTTTTCCCATTGTTCTGTTCTGATCAGCATGGCATGATCATTCTGTAGCACATTTCTCTCTTGTGATAGCACCAGCTCTTGTGAATCTGCATGGATCTAGGCCATGCAGCCCTTAACTGTTTTGATAAGGCTTTACTCATGGCTGTAGACCATGTGCTCAGAGGATACATGTATGAACACATGCCCACCCACCAGCATGAGTAATGGAGTGTCCTACAACCCATTATAGTTATTTATTTGCAGTAATATTTATTTATTATTGACTGATACTTTGTGCGATGAATCTTCCCAAATGTTGCTTTATACTCTTTATACTTTTAAAGATTTCTCCAACATCCTTATTACCATTTCAAAGAGCTTTCTAATAATGCCTCAAAACTGTTGACAATAATTTTCTTTTATCATCTGAATTCTAGCACTTTAAGGAATATTCTTAGTTGAACATTTTCAATTTCAATTTGAGATTAAAATATTGGTTGCAGAATATTGAGATCTAAGTGTGTAGTTTTAGAGACTTATTTTATCTGTTTAGCATGGTAATTATGTGCCTTGTATGAACATTGTGAAATGGCTGCTCACAGAAAACAGTTTAGCTTTATCAGTGAGCTTTGGCTCCTTTTTTCCACATATCTTCAAAGGAAGACAAAATTATAGCTTATGGAAAACTTTTAGTATGTTTCTGATTCCATGCAAAAAGAACAAACCTAAACCTCTTATTTGACTATTTTGAGGGGTTTCCATTGTTTAGCATCTTCTCTTCATCCTCCAGTTCTTGTGTAGAAAAGAGAATTGGAATCATAACGAGGGGAGGGAAGTAGGGAATAGCAAAGAAGGAAGTTCACTGTAAAGCAGAAAAAGCAGGGGAGAAGGATGATTATCTGCAAATAGATTTTGCCTTGAGGTCCACAATCCTGAATTTTTGGACTTCTTTTTTTGATTACTTTGAGTTTACCTGCACCTTTGTGGCAACATTTTGCAGATACAGCCCTGTTTACTGGAAATCCTCGTGTGTGCCTGTTACGGTCTCCTATACCTGTGGTGGCATTTCACCTTCTTACATGTTTTCTAAGTAAAGACAGTAACATGACCACATTGCCTAGCTACTTTAAGGACACACACACACAGAATGTTAGGAGTTGGAAGGGACGTCAAAATATCATCTAGTCCAAACCCCAACACCACCACTGTGGTTGTATATATCTACTGATATATACATATATTCACAGCAGAGACCTGGATGCAAATAAAATTAATGATGTCTCACCATCAGCAGTAGTACATGAACCTGATTCCTAAACTCAAAATCAGTGGAAAATCCTATGCAGAATTTCTCTTTTGCTTTCTCATATGTCAGGCTCTTTAAGAATTCCAGGAAAGTTCCTTTAGTCTCCCCAAATCCTTGTGATTTTATGTAGGGTTCCAGTGGTGACACTCCCCAAGGAAAAATAAAATATAGCTGTGCTTGTGATTTCACCTTGTGGTGCTTTCAGTGTAACCTCTTAGTATGTCATGTAGCCTTTCCTTCACACTTGGAATTTTCACACAACTTAAGATCAGCCTCCTGATCGCTCTGAGTGTACATTATAAAAGAAACTTAAAACTAAGGCATGTAACCTGGATTTTACTTTTAGAAAGTGTAACATATCTCTGTAATAAAGCAGAACTGGGCACTACGCTTCTGGATGACAACTGTTATTGATGGGTATCACAAGGTATGGGGGTAAAGCAGGAGGTTAAATATGTTTCACACTGATGAAATCTGATAATCCTCTAGTAAGCTTCTTTATTGTGTGTATCTTAGACCTTCATGAATATGAACTTGGCTATTAAGTAAAATAGGGGGGTGAAAAGCATTCTTTGCTAGATGGCATACTTCAATTACTCAAAGACTCAATTATATACCTGAGTTGTGATGGTGATTTCCTTCCTATGAATTCCCCGTTGATCTTTTGATACTATTTGGATCCTTGTGACCATGGTTGCACAGCAGGTGTGGACAAGCGTACTCAGGTTTTAAAAGCACTTTGTTTTACTGTTGACTATGGCAGACTATTCTTGATAGCCTTATTTCCAAGTCGGAGCTGAAACTGAGCTGTGTGTATCCCACGGAGGCTCCTGTGGCTATTGGTTATTTCACAACATTTCTAGAAGCTGGTCATGGTAACAAACTTGTTCCCTGGGATGAATATGTTTTATGCAACCAGAATTATACAAAATTAACCATAGTTAAACAGCTAGGTTAAAAAAAAACAAACAGAGAATAGTGTAGTATATTTATATTTGATGGTGCCCAAAAGCACAATCTCCAGGACTGAATTAAAATTCAGCAAAATGTGACTGGTACTCATGGTTTTCAGTAACAGTTTTTTCAAGTAGAATATACATTTTCATTCCTGAAAATTACCTATGATGACAAGCTACACACCGCATTGTTTTAGTGGTAAAATAAATGAAACATCTGGAACTGACAGAATTACTCCACGGAGCCTGCTGTGAGCAGATGAGCAGACAGATTAGTGTGACTATGAAGAAGCAAAAGCCAGACCAGCCTGCTCCCACCCATCGAAAAGAACATGAAGCTTCACAGAAGTCATGCTCCTGGGACTGTTTATCCTGGAGAAGACGAGGCTGAGGGGAGACCTTATTGCTCTCTACAACTCCCTGAAAGGAGGTTATGGTGAACTGGGGGTCATCCTCTTCTCACAGATAACTAGTGATAGGACAAGAGGGAATGGCTGCAAGTTGTGCCAGGGGAGGTTCAGGTTAGAAATTGGGAGAAATTTCTTCTCAGAAAGAGCAGTTGGTCATTAGGAGGGATTGCCCAGGGAGGTGGTGGAGTCACCATCCCTCTGGGTGTTCAAGGAAAGGTTGGATGAGGTACTTAGGGACATGGTTTAGTGAGTAATATAGGTTGTAGGGGGTGGTTGGACTAGATGATTCTGGAGGTCTTTTCCAACCTTAATGACTCTATGATTCCTTGTCTCACTGACATCTATTATTCACGTTAACAGCTATAGCGTATCTGTAGGCAGTGCCACTCACCCACTCTTCTTTACCAGTATGGACAAATATATGTTTTGCTGTTCTCCCATAGAAAATATTTGTTTATTTTCATTCTTCGACTTCCATGCCCACAGTACCGACAGGAGTGGCAGCTAATTGCAGTCACAATGACAGAAGTAATTCTGTGAAGCACTAGAATGAAGCCATCAATTTATTTCCTATTACCACAAAGCAATTTTTAGATTATAATGACTTTAAGTACATCTAATAAGAACAGCTAATTTAGAAATTAAAAGCTATAGAATTAAGAAGTCTCCAACCCAAAACTAGCATTTATTCAAATGATTAATTTTGATAAAGATGTGTTTAAAAGTGATGTTTGTATTTAAACTGTATGAAGCTTTAGCTTGCAGTATAAGCTTGTAGAGATAGAGAAAAGATCAATTTTTCTTTCTTTTATTTTTTTTTTAAAGCAGATCCTTGGATATACTTGGTGCTGCATCTAGACCATATGGTATTCTTGAGTTTCAGATCACTCACAAAGGTAAAGAAGAATAAATTCTGTTCTGGTACAGAAAACAGATATGATTTGATTATTAGAAAAGTTGAGTTTTTGGAGGGAGATTTTTTAATATAGAGGTATTAAAAAAATAAATTCATGTTGCATGTATTCTTTCCAATCTTCTGCAAAACTATAAAAATTTACACTATTGATTATAGGCAAATTTAGATTTTTTTTTTTTTTAAATTTCAGACCATGTATCTCAGGGACAACACTCAGTATTTATCTCCTAATCCCCTCTTTCTGAATAGGCTTTACTAGCTTTCTCAAAACCTTTATACCATGTCCTTCAAATCCAAAGTGAACAGTGTCTGCTTTCCTGTGAGCTATTACAGATATTTCTTTGCATACACGAGTGTGTGCCAAGAACCTGGCTGGCTGACAGTACTATTGTCATGTCCCATTGTGCTCCATCCTGTCTTGAGCAATTCTAGCATGCATCAAACCCCTTCCAAACATTACTTGGATCCTTGGGCACCTAATCACTGTCAATCCAAACAACAGTCAAATGCCACAGTCTGTTCCCCAGGGATTTAGTTACTGGCTTGAAAGCTTGGCTGATGGTTTTCCCATCAGCCAGGTTTCCCCATCAAGCACTTAGGTGTAGCAATTTGCTCCGTGATCCTGAGACCTAATACTTGTTTTGATCTGCTCCAGCCTTGGTTCTTGATCCATATCTTGCATACATATCCCTCTGTCCTGCCTCCTGTCCCAGCTTGTTCCTGCTGCCCAACATTCTGCTCCAGTGTTCCTTGTTCGACACCTCCATCTTGCATGACCAAACTTATGACCTTAAACTGAGTCTTCCCTTTGCCAGTGTTGACTGCTTGCATCTTGACTAGCTTGTCTTAGCTTTTCACTGGCCTAAACTCCTGTGCTATAAAGGCCAACTGAGAGCCTGAACTTCTGGTCCCCAGTGGGAACTCACTAAAAATAAAATGACTGAAAAGAGGTCTGTAGTAAAAGCTCTTGATGCAAAATTGGAGACTTAATGGGAGAACTAAGGAACTTACTCAGTTCCGTCTCTTTCAGTGAAAGGACACTGAGAATTGGATAGAAAAATCTGACTCTTGTGAAAATGAGGCACTTATCTGATCTTTTTCCTCGATAAACAGAAATAATAACAGAAATGTGTTTGCTATAAATGCTTCCTTGGGCTTTCAAAGACCTAACTGGGCTCTGAATCATGATAGTCACTAAACATTTTCTTAATCTACTGCACTTAGAAGTCCCCAGGTAGTCTGTTGCTAGCAGCAAAATGATCTGTCAGCTCTGATCTTCCCTTTTTCTCTGCACTCTAATCTTGGTGTAAGGAAGTGTAAGACTATGAAAAGCCAATGGATTCTGAAACAAACAGGTATTGTGATTGAGTTAACATCCATTCTGTCTTCCAATGCCTTCTGTTTAGGTCTTCTACACATTTCAAAATCTAAATTTTCATGCAAGCAGACAAAAAAAACCTGATTTAAGCTGCTATCAATAGTATACTGCTGTCTCAATGAATGGGAATGTTTAGACTGTATCCACAATGTGTTTTTGCAAATATTGTTCAAAAAGGCAAAGGAAGGCTCTGAAAAAGCTTAATTTGATTGTTCTTTAGGATGAAATTGCATCATGACAACTTGCCTTAAAACTGACTCAGCGGCAGCCTATAGTTGTCCACCCCCAGATCAGATCAGGCAGGGAGCTAGCTCTCAATTACAGTTTGTGCTTTGGTCCTCCATTCATTACAAGGAGGAAGCAATCTGTTACTGTCTATTCAGCACAGGATTACATTTCCTTCCTAGCTGGTCCAGATCTGCTGGCCAATGAGGCTGGATACCCCACTCACACCAGTCATGCCGCACACATTGCTGTATGAGGTGAAGAGCAGAAACCTCTGTGGAGTCATCTAAAGAGCTGTGATGCTGTTCACTGGAACAGAAAAAAATGTGAGACAAGTTCATAATTGTCCTTTTCAAAGGACACAGTTGTTTTTACTTTGTGATAGTCTCCTATTTGGCTTTATTAGTCAGAAATGTCTACTCTGCTCTTTTGAGCTGATAAATGTGAGCAAGCCCTAAATCACAGAATCACAGATCTGTAGGGGTTGGAAGGGACCTCAAGAGATCATAGACTCCAACCCCCATGTGTGCAAATTTCCCTGTGTGATTGCTGGCAGATTGGATTCCTGGGGTCAGGAACATAAAGAGAAAGGAACATAATTTGACAGGATATTTTGAAACAAAATAACTGATTATTTTATTGGTACTACCTGTACATTTGCACTATATGTAGAGAATGTTGAAACTGAGCATTAGCTCAGCTACAGGGTGATGTAAAAAAAAAAAGCCTCCTAATTACACCCTCCCATTATCTTAAAAAATGTTGATTTCAAAGAAGTTTTAAAAAAAATCTGTTTAATGCTTGTAAAACTTTTAAGGCCATTTATTTGTATAAATATGATTTTTCTTTCTTTTAAATATGTTAAAAGAACACATACTGCAGGTTATCCCTCTTTTTGAGGTAAAAGAGATTCTTTCCTTAGGCTTAATGGATTTTATCATTAAGTGCTAGGAATTGATAAATAGTGGTGAAAATGGCTAGGAATATGCAAGAAAAATATGTTTTCTAATAATTTATTCAATGATTAGTGCCAATATTCCTCAAACCATATTCAAGCAACTGTCAAACTAGTTGAATACCTAAATCCTCAGGAAAAACAGTAAATTATTTGATTAAAAATGTCAGAATTAATTCTAAAATGTTTTTAGCAAATGACATTAGTCCAGCTGTCTTGTAAAGTAAGAGGACCAGAGCTTTTTCCCTATCTCCTAGGAACCAAAACTAATTCTGTAAATGTTTGTACAGATTTGGTTGTATTCCTTTGAGTCTAAACTGCATATTAAATGATGAATATTGTCATTCCTCTTGTAAGAGAGGCTTGATACACTGTTAAAAAAGCTAAATAATTCATTCAATTAAAAATAGGAGGATAGAGCTTTAGGGCTGTAGGCAAACACCGATTCCTGTATGTTAACATCAATGTTTGTGTGTATATCACTTGGCATATGTAAAAATACATATGAACTCCTAAGACCTACTGCTCCACTTCATTTACAGTCACAGCAAAGTGGATACAAATACTTTGCTGATACTACAGAATGAATATGATAAAATTATTGCCAAATAATTAGCAACCTGACTTAAAAAAAATTTTAGTTACAAGAATAGCTGTCACTAATGTTCCATGAGATTATTAAAAGATCTTTGCAGTGTTTCTGTGACCCTCTGGATGCTCATACTCCTGTCTTGCATGAGGGAGAGGCAGCACATATTTTCTTGCTGGCTGTCTTCCTTCAGGACCCTGGAGACATCTTCCACAAGAACAGAAATGGACAAGTGAGGAAAGACTGAGGGAAAAGGAGTAGAAGTGCTTCTTTTGCTGTCTTCCACCCACCTTTGTTGAATAAAGTTCATATGAGTAGTAGGTACAGAGGAACTAGGTGAGTTTACTTTAAACTCTGGAGTAGCCTTTTGGTAGTCCACTGTGGCCTGCAAGAACCTAAAGGGCTTCCAGGTTGACCTGGACCCTGTTTTTCATTCCTTCTTCTCTCAGCAAGAGTGTGAGATCTTTTCAAAGGAATTTCAGCCTTTTTTTTTTTCTTTTATTCTTTTTCTCTTTATTTGCTGCTATAAGTTATTCCTCATATAAAGTCAACAGAAAGCAGAGTATTTCTCTTTCAACAAACTAGATATCTAAAGATGTGAGTTAAATCAAGGGTCTAGCTTATCTCTATCAGCCAAAAACAATCTAAGCCAAAGGAGCTGATGACAAATATGTGAGAAATCAAACATATTTGATGGTAAGAAAATAATGCCAGAAACCTTGCATTGACTTGGTTCATCCTTATTCATGAACAGAAATGAGTCACAATCAGGCACTGGCTTGAACTTAGTTCAGCTTTTTCATTCTGTTGCCCACCTCTATTTCTGTCATATGGAATAATGATTTCTTAGCAGAAACCAAGTAGGCAAGTTGGAAATCAGGTTTTGTTTAGTATGTTGTTTTGGGGTTCTTTTTCTTGTTACTTTTTGTTTGTTTGTTTGTTTAAAGATGCATATTTTCAGCAAAAAAAAACTTCAGCTTCAAGAGCTGACTTTATAGTAGTTTAAACCAGAGCATTGTAATGGAAAAACATTGACCAGTTTTGATGGGAAGTGCTGGTAACTGTGCTCATGGTGCTCATTCATGCAAACGTATGGTTGAAGGAGGACTCACTGAACACTCGATGTCGAGTGAAGTCCTCCAAATAAGCCATCTGGTTTATAGCTTGAAAAAAATAATACTATGTTTGAAACACTTGCAAGACCACCCATCTTTTATGGTTGGACTTAGTCAATAAGGTAATACTGCTCTCTCCAGAATGGCTCCTCCTGGTCAACAAGGCTTGATTTAGATTCTTCACCTTTCTTTTAAAGAGCTGAAATGCTGTGCTTTCTGCAAGTCACTGTTAGTATCTATATTTTCATATTTAGGCTATGACAGATCTGGTACGTGAAAGAAAATAGAATCCAGGAAGCCATATATCCATAAACATTTGCCAAACCTATGTTTTCTACAGATAGGTTCTACATGAAAAAAAATATTAGCACTTCTGAACGCCCTGTTGAAAATTAGCTTTAGCAGCGAAAGTCAGTTTTCCTCCCCTGGCTTAACAGATGATGCTAGTAATAAATCAGTTTTCTGAATGAAAAACTTGGTCTAATAGAGGCCAGAAACTGAAAGGCCACATGTTGGACAGTACTGCTTTATATATGACAGCTGAATGGTTTTGCAAACCTGATCTTCACAGCTGAAGGACTGCCAAAAGCTGGAGGCCTTAGTATGTTGCTCAGGCTCACTACTAAAAAGGAATCACGCTCTCTCTCTTGAGTTCACTTGGTGTGAAAACTTCTTCACCCTTTTTTCCTCTACAAAGGGACATTGGTTAGTTGCTGAGCTTCAGTGAAAGCATAAGTCTATCTCTAATTCCCTTTTGTGTCACAGTTTTAGGTGATTTGTAGTCAGTCACACCTGGGTAGAATGGAAAAAAGTCTGGGATTCAATTTGAGTCCTCAATATAAATGGGTTTTTAAGAAACAATCAAATTACTCCTGTCTGCTTCAGGCACATTTACCTAATTTTTTCTTATTGTGTAAGAGAAATGGCCAATTTTTCTGTCAGGGAAAAAAAAATGTGTCAGATGAAGGGATGTTATCCTTTTTAGATTCCAGCATAACTGGTTTTCAATTACGTGCTCCTAAAATGGTGGGGCCACAGCCTGGAGAAGAAGAGGTTGAGGGGAGAAGTTATCCCCACCTACAATTATCTGAAAGGAGGGTGTAGACATAGGGGTGTTGGTTTCTTTGCCCAAGCAACAGGTGATAAGATGAGGGAAAATGGACTCAAGCTGCGCCAGGGCAGGGTCAGATTAGACATTAGGAAAAAGTTCTTCACTGAAAGGGTTCTCTGGCACTGGAACAGACTTCCCAGGGAGGGGTGTGAGTCACCCACCTTGGATGTGTTCAAAAGATGGGTAGATGAGGTGCTTAGGGATATGGTTTAGTAGGGGACAGGTACGGTTGGACTCTATGGTCTCAAAGGTCTTTTCCAACCTAGTGGTTCTGCAATTCTCTGTGATTCTGTAATTAACACTGTTACAATTTCAAACCATCTAGCACAGTTTGTGGGGGTTTAGCGTTATGATGGCTCACTTCCATTTTACAGCAGGAAGCTCTGGAACTGATTATTTTTCTTGCTCGGTTCATCACAGTTCATGGTCATACATCTATCAGAAAAAAACTACTTGCTTAATAACATGAAGATACACGACTGATGGGACTTTTTCCATGGGAAAACATGTAAAACCTTTCATTTCATAAAGGACAGTGTAGGCTGAAAATAAGATTTGCAGGAAGGAAGGGAGAAGAAATAGCTAGAGCACTGCAAATAAACAGTGCATTTTCAAATACAGTTTGAGTCATAAAATAAAAGAGGTGAGGAGATTTCACTTTCTAAGACAGGAAAACAATTTGACCTTTATGAAAGATATTCACATTACGCATGGCTCAGGCCCTTTGATGCTTTGTTGATAAAATCAAAAGCTGTTTAGAGCAAATTAGAGTTAGCTTGATTTTGAAGCAATTGAAAAAAACAACAACAGTTTGCAGCAGTGATAACACAGACTTTTGCTATCCCAACCAAGGCCATAGTTGTTTGAACTACAGTTTTTATTCTTTCCTCTGTTTCTTCTGCCCTAGTATTATTTCTTGTTCGCCTTCTATTTTTGCGTTGCAGTTTAACATAAAGGCTTTGCTAAATGGAACAGGGTTTGTTGGGAACTACAGCTTTCTATGGATTTCTAAAGGGATTTGTAGGCAATCTTTATGAGTGCTGCTATATTTTTAGTAGTCCTCTCACTTGCCTATTAAATACAGGGCTGAACAATAGTAATTACTGCAGAAATACCAAGGTCCCAAAGTAGTACCATTCACTTCAATGAAGCGCTGCTGTGAAAGCACATTTGAAAAATAACCCATGGTGACAAGAGATGGGGAGGAAGGGAAAGAAACTGCAGTTCAAAGGGCTTTTTCTGAGGGAGCATAATTCATTCATGTGTATACAAGATTCTTTTTCCCGTTGTTTGCATTTTTCAATACAATAAAATACACCCATGGAAGTGCCCTGTGGGCAGAAAGTGAATTCTTTAATGGAAAGGTTTATATGAAGTAAAGAAAGGCTGTGAAATAGGGTATTGCTGGGAGGCTGGAAATGAGCTGGATCAGCTAGGAGGGGATCTGCTATACAGGGAGTTGAAGGATGAAGATTAACTGCAGGATCAGACTTAGGGAATAATGGGGGGCAAAAAAAGACATGCAAGGTGTCTCAGGAGACATCGCTAAGAGTGTAAGTGAGATACATTTCCGAACTGGAAACTTTAAAGCCCCCTTTCACCGATGTCCAGGTGTCAGTGCGATCCCAGTGAGGGACCTCCAAGGTTTTCAAGTGTGTGCTGGTGTAACTTCTGTCTTGTTTGTAAATCCAATATTGCTTTGGTGAAGGCAAGCCATCATAGCAGCATGATATTTTAATTATTTGCAAGCACAAGTTGTACATTGCAATGGAATACTCCATATTAATTTATTATTTTAGGTTATGTTTCTTCTTCAAGACTGCTGCAAACTGAGAACTTTTAGTTTTATTAAGCTTTTCCCTTTTTTTTCTAGAAATGAAAGTTTTATGGAAAAAGTATCAGTATTTTAAGGTTTTATTTTTTTTTTGGCAAAAATATATGGTTTTTATCTTTATGGAGCTCACAATCTTTTTCTTTTAGCTTGTAAAAGGAATTAACAAAGGAAGTAAGGAGGAGAGAGAAAAAAAAATGTTTCTTTTTGTCCCAAAATCTTAAGTATATAGAAATTAGTGCATTTGAAATTATTTTCACTTACTCTAGCATTTCACATTTTGTCTTTCTTCCATACGTTATGAACTCCAGATCTCAAACTTGTCTGCATGCTAATACTGTCTCGAGACAGGTCCACTGCTTGATTAAGTAGACCATGACATCATTGAAAGCTGGCACTAGGGTAAGAAAAAGTCTGTGGCTTTGCTCATGTTCCTTTTTAAAAAGGATACCTTTGTAGATCTGCTCACCTCATCTTTAACCAGGGAAGTAAAATCCATCATTAAAAGAAATACCCAGAAAACAACCCAAAACCCCTCCAGGCTTGTAAAAAATTCTGTCTGCAAATGCTATATGGGGACCCTATTTCTAACTAGATTTCTGCCATTGAAGGCTTCATTCTCATCCCAGGTGACGTGTGGGTGTGCTAACCAAGAAGCTGAACTGGGTGAATGATTCTCTGATCCTACAGGCACTTGGAAGAGGTTTCAAGTTTTCTAATGCAAAAAATAATAAAGCTGATGAGACAGGCATAACATAAACAATATCCATCTTCACACCAGCCAGAAATGAGACCAAATTTCAGCTGTATTTCTGGAATAACTGTTGTTTCCTAAGTGCCCGTGAAATGCGCTGCATGGAAACAAACCCAGCCTCTAGGTTGGATAACTGGACCAACACACACGTTCTTGATACTTAAAAGTGATTGCTTTACTTTCCAATATCAAATTCATTTCTGAATTTTAAGGCCAGTTTAAGGACATACAATTTCAANCCACAATATTAAATGCAATCTGAATTGTTTATCATTTGAAACATGCTTAATAAAACCACATTATTTTAATTGACCATAAATGTACTGTAGCTCTAGTAGGGGCCTGCTCAATTGCAATGTGTACCAGCTTTTCCACGGCACATTTTACCAGAGCTTGTGCCAAGTGGCGAGCACCCTAATAAAAGTTCAATTTAAGGAGACCATGTTTATTTCAAGTATTTCATGTGTGTAGATGTTTTCAACATGAGCTGGCAAAAAACACTTCACAAAAAATGTGCAACAATGCTACTACCTTTTCTAAACAAAACAAGGTTGTTCTGTTTGCTTGTTAAGTCAGCTTTAGCAGTTCTTAGAATTACCATTTATTAAATGTCAAGCTAATTACTTGTAATATCAACCCTGAAAAGCAAACCTTTGTGGGTGCACTTTCAGAAGCTTTAGTCTTCTCTGTCTGGTACGTTTCCAGTAAACAAATCGATGTTTTTTCCAAAGATACTAAAGTATTTTCTAAATATGCCTCTTTGTTTAGAATATAGAAGGATGTTTCATAATACCATAATGAAGAGTAGGATTTTTAAAAAATTATTTTAAGTAACCTGGTTTTTAAAACATGGCTGGTAGACACAACAAATGAACTCTAGCAAATATCTCACATGTGGCAGGGAGCAGTTCCACTTCTGTGGGGTAGAGGGAATTGGTTTTGTTCTCGCTGCTAAACATGACACCAAAAGCAAAATTAGTACCAATTCAATAGGTATTTCTATACCATGAATCATTACAACTTACACTGGATGCCTGGCACTGGAAGTGTGCTACTGCCAGTAACTCTGCTATTAAGAAGGGTAACAGACCTCCTTTAGTTGAGAAAAAGAGGTTAGCAGAAAGAAAACATTTCGGCGTTATAAGTGCTTTGTCTGCAATAACATGTAAATCAGTAAAAGTGAAAAGTTGTGAGTAAGAAATAAAAGAAGCAAACTGAGATTTTCTATACTGTTTAGGCTACAAACCCTGAATTCTTGTATTTGAAAACAAGCTTTGATGTAGCCTAAGTACATACCTGCAAGGGAAACTGTTGAAGAGTGCTTTCATGGTGAGTTTGTTAAATCTAGTTTACACAAGTAACCACAAAGTAAAATTGCAGCAGTCTGACCAAGCTAGCATAGGGTTAAAGTTGAGAACAGAGGTGATAAAGGTTGAAGCTTGTAGATGAAAGAGTTTGGGAATAGAAACAGTAATTTTTGCATTGGTAGCTGCAGTACCTACCTATGGGCACCAGTAGTTCCCATTCTGGAAAGTTTGTTCTGTATGGAATTTTAGGTCTTAAGATTGCTCAAAATTCCATTAGGCAGGTGAGGTTTTGTATGCTATTGAAGTTTGCCCAAACAAATCCCGTGTCAAGTGGAAGAGTTAATCAGCAAATATTTTTAGATGAAGTTTTGAAAACAAAAATAGTTCATAAGAAGTTATTGGCATGATATTAGATCTTTAAATGTTATGAGTGTCTAACGAGATCGTGAATGCTATTACCTGAGAATTGCAAAGACATCATAACATTATGTACATTGTGCAATATTTACTTTATTGTGCTTTTAATTCTGATATGTGTATATAATCTCTTACTAGACATACACATAAATATACATAAAATATTTACATAAATGTATATAAAGTTGCATAAAAATATCCTAATTTTATTCCAGCCACTGGAGACATACAGAAAATACTTGTTTCTTGTTATGCAACTTAACATGAATATAATGGATGTTGCAATGTAGACAAGGAGTGCAATCTCCTGTTTTGGTCCTGTGATGACCTACAGCCTTCTTTATGCTATCCTTGCAATGTAAAAGATACCAAAGTGAATACAAACTTCAGCCTTGTGCTCTGTGATTGCTTCAGATTTCTCAATCCTGGCCACTATTTTTCCTGTTCACTGTTTCAAAGCACTCACTGACTGACTTTATAGATAAAATTGAAATGCTTTGAATTAATTTCCTCACACAGAGTTATTAAACTAGCTCCCCCTTACCTAATTTTAAATACAAACTATGAACTGCTGCTTCTATATTCCAGTTAATATTTGCTTGTAAGTACTGCAGATTAAAGATGAGTGTGCTATTAAAAAAGGCATTAACTAGCTGTGAATTTTCATCAACTTCTTCCTCTTCCCTCCATGCCCTCATTTTTGGAGTGGAATGGTAACTGGGAAAAAGAGTGCTTTTGAGAGAAGCTTGGTTTAAACTCTAGCTTTTCTCACCTATTTATTGGATGACATAGATGTATCTTTCACAGGATACTTGCAACAACCTTTGTCATTAAAAAGGATCCATGAAGGTTAAAAGCAATCCTGGATGACCTTAGAGAGATGTTTTTTATAGGAAAGGGCTAGATAAAAATGCCTGGAATTAAAATGGAGCACAAGGGGAATTCAGAAGAGAAGTTAATCTGAGACCTGATAAAGTTCAGGAAGTGGAGACAACTAGGGAAGGTATAAAGAATATTTATTTCTTTTTTAAACTGAATTTGGATTCATTAGTCCCAGGAGTTGCAAAGGGATGTAAACTCTTTTTTCCTCATCAATATTTTTTTGATATTGCTGATATTTACTAAGTTCCCAGGCTTCAAGGGGAAGGGTGTTATGCATAACAGAAAAGCATATTTCCTGGCTTTGGGAATATGCAGTTGAAGCAGAGATCCCCAGTGTGTTTTGATCTCTGTCTCTGCATTGAGACATTTGCCTGTGATCATTACATGACTCCTTTATCTTTCACTCCTAGGTGTCTCAGCCACTTTGGAAATATAATTTCTCTTCATAGAGGAGGGATTGGTGCACATACAGACAATAGACAACATCCTGCAGTATTCCCTCAATGTTCAGGCGTCTTAGAAGTGGCTCAAATAATTGGACTTTGCAGTGGATTCTGTTGGGCGTTCACAGAGTTAGAAGTTGTAAAATCCATCTGTGCTTAACCAAATAAAGAAAAGGTACAGAAGAAAGAGAAATATCTTTAAATCCTGCTCTTTCTTGCGTTTAGGGGCTTAACATCATTTAGCTGCATGTTTCCTAGTGGTGTGCTATGCTGAAATATATAAAATCTGCTGCAGAATTTAATGTGGGTTTTTTTAAAATATAGTCTAGGAGGTTATTCAATCCTAAGTAACTTAATAGTTAGGAAACTTCTATCCTGGTAGAATCACAGAATCACAGAATCGTAGGGGTTGGAAGGGACCTCGAGAGATCATCGGGTCCAACCCCCCTGCCAAAGCAGGCTCCCTATCTCATATTACACAGATAGATGTCCAGACGAGTCTTGAATATCTCCAGAGAAGGAGACTCCACCACCTCCCTGGGCAGCCTATTCCACTGCTCTGTCACCCTCACTGGGGAAAAGTTCTTCCCCATGTTGGTGCGGAACTTCCTGTGCTCCAATTTGTAGCCATTGCCCCTTGTCCTGTCCCCACAGACCTCTGAAAAGGGGCCGGCCAATTCCCCCTGCATTCCCTGCCTAACATATTTATAAACATTAATTAGGTTCCCCCTAAGTCTTCTTTTCTGTCAACTGAACTGTCCCAGCTCTCTCAGCCTGTCCTCACAGGGGAGATGCTCCAGACCCCTAATCATCTTCGTAGCCCTTCTCTGGACTCTCTCCAGGAGGTCCCTGTCTTTTTTATACCAGGGAGCCCAGAACTGGACACAATGCTCCATGTGGGAAGCCATGAAACTACCACCAGTTCCCTGCAGGAATTAAAATAATGTAATAATCGAGAGAATGCTGGATCTAACTGGCAGCAGTGTAACTCAGGCTGGTAGAGGTTGCAGAAGTAACCTGACGGAATTGGAAAATGGAAGAGCAAGGTCTGTGTCTTAAGCATTGTATCACAGCATTCTTTTCATGGGGAAAAGGGGAGATTTAGCTTGGATATTAGGAAAAAAT
The DNA here is from genome assembly GCA_013400835.1 of Zapornia atra. Classification (NCBI taxonomy): domain Eukaryota; kingdom Metazoa; phylum Chordata; class Aves; order Gruiformes; family Rallidae; genus Zapornia; species Zapornia atra. The sequence goes on along the minus strand of VZTU01019267.1, from coordinate 9,291 downwards.
TCACTCTGAGGGTGATAGATCACTGGCACAGGTTGCCTAGAGAGGTGGTGGAGGCCCCATCCCTGGAGATATTCAAGGTCAGGTTTGCTGGGACCCTGAGCAACCTGATCTAGTGAAGATGTCCCTGCTCACTGCATGGGGTTGGACTAGATGGCCTCTAAAGATCCCTTCCAACCTAACACATTCTATGATTCTATGATCTTTCCCTAGTGGTTTTCATCTTTTCTCATTGGTTACACCTTGACAGAATTTTTCTTAGGTTTGGGTAGAAGGCTAAGCTCTTGTGCCATTAACTGTAATTGTTGTGTCAAATTCAGAAAGAATAATGAAGTTTCTTCATAAATTAGCCTCACCTGAAATGCAGTGTGTGGTCATGGTCACAGCATTCCAAAAAACACGTGGCAAAAAGCCCTTTTACAGTCCAAGGCCTTGACAAAATGCACCTGGAAAAAGCTTCAGAAAAGAGGACTATACTCCAAAAAAAGGAACAATTAAACAAGTAGCTCTGTCTTAGGCATACTGAGTGGTAAAGAAAAGATTAGGAAATTTCATCTTCATGTGCTCCCTTGTTCCTAATGGGAAAAGAAAAAAAAAAGGATTCTTCAAAGAGAAAATAAACCCCCATACTTTTCACAAAACTGCAATTACTTTTTGAGGCGATCTTTTAAAATGAAAATATTGCTACCAAAAAGCAAAAATAACAAGAATAGCTAGTGTCTTAATTATAAAACTAAAATAATCTAATGGTATCGAACTTTATGATTAAAGACCAGCCAAGAAAGGAGCTCTGTTGATTGGAGGTTTCTCTATATGATTTGTAATTAAAATTTTCCAGAAGTGTTTAGTGTGTGCTGTTTTCAGAGAGTGAGTTCTGGACAAGAAGGACCGTTGACCTCTTACAGTATGCCAGCTTCTATTGTTATGGACAAATCTGGCATGATTAAGATTTTCATTTCATTAGCCCAATTTGATTCTGTTTTTCTCAAATGGTCACATCTACTGCAAGAGGTATCAATCTCCTTTGATCTCCTTGATGTTCCAGTGAACTCACTGAAGTTGAGATTGAATTTTCAAAATCTAGAGCAGAAAATTCTTTCTCCCAGCACTATAAAACTACTGCAGTATGGGTTAAGCATGTTACTATATATACTACATTCATTTGTACAAAAACATTAGATGATTTAATTGTTTTTGTGAACTTTATCCTTAAGTATTTATCTTAAATTGTAAGCTGGCAGGTTATAGTTTTAAGTAATGTATTCATTTTAATTCAATAAGGTTGCATAGGAACAAGGAAGTCTATGGACTTGAAGCTGATAGAAAAAGTTTAACTTAGAAAATAATCACGGAGTCAGTAAGGTTGGAAAAGCCCTCCAAGATCATCTAGTCCAACCGTCCCCCTACCACCTATTTTACTTACTAAACCATGTCCCTAGGTACCTCACCCAACCTTTCCTTGAATACCCTGAGGGATGGTGACTCCACCACCTCCCTGGGCAGCCCATCGCAATGCCCAACCACTCTTTCTGAGAAGAAATTTCTCCTCATTTCTAACCTGAACCTGCCCTGACACAACTTGTAGCCATTCCCTCTTGTCCTATCACTAGTTATCTGTGAGAAGAGGCTGACTCCCAGCTCACCACAACGTCCTTTCAGGTAGTTCTAGAGAGTGATAAGGTCTCCCCTGAGACCTTATGTAGTGTATATGTATGTTACCATTCAGAATTTTTTGACAACTGAGTGTATTATCACATTAGAGCAAGAACTAGGTTGTGACTTGGCACAAGACTCATACTGGCTGTTGTGGAGTTGTATTTTAATAAGAAATCAGACTGGTTCTTCAAAATATCTTCCAAGAAGCCCTGTTCCTGGTTTCAGCACTGATCTGTAAAGAGGTGTGCTAATTGGGCAATACAGATGAAAGAGCAGTAAGCCTTGCAGCCAACTTGCTTGAAGAGAACAGGAAACTGCTAATTCTCTCCATGATAAGGCAGGTGGCAGACTGCAGAGCTGCTTTTATGCCTTTCTATGAATGATATCTGGATTAAAAAAATAAACCTCTTCTTTTTCCCTTGAAAATACTTGTGGGACTGCATTAAAAGCTATGCACTGAGATGCAGACTTTGAGATTTTACTAGTTTTGTTGCCATTGATCTAGACAATGAGCTTGAAAATATTTTAAGTGATTTATGGAAACTGCTGACTGACCCAGTAGGAAGCAGATGTCAACTCAACTTCTGGGAACTGAAGCTACTAATTCAATAGTTTGAATGATAACAAGATGCAATTTGGATAAATGACATATTTTTTCAAAACCACACCGATCTTCCCAGCAGACAAAGCATACCAGGTCTGGAGAGGCATGATTGCACCAAATGCTCTGAAAGGCTACAGCCAAGCAAGGCAAATAATCACAAAGGGCAAGGAGGTGTGTGAAATGACCAGTTAATGATCAGGAAGGATCAGGTCTGTGTAAATTAGAAATTTTTGCATTTTGGTAATGAACTTTGCTTTCTACTTAAGTGATCTATAATGTAAGCAATGCTGTTATCAGAACAAGGGAACAAATTTTATAGTTGGAGCAGTAGCCAAGATTTTGGGTCCAGAAAATTCTCAGCTTACCAGATATCCCTACATTATTATGAGTAACATGTCCATTTCTATGAACAAAGAAGTGCTTCAGTGTTGGTGCTCTACTGTGAGTAGAACTTCAATGAATGTAAGTCTCTGGCATTATGTACATGCATATGACGTATTACATAGAGACTTTCATGCAAAGAACAGATCTTTGTTTTAAACTAAACCAAACAGTACGTCTAGATTTCTGGATTCCACAGATTTTTAAATGTTAATACTTGCTGTGTTTTAGATAACGCAGGCTAATTTCAAAGTTGAAATAACTTTGTCTAGATATACCCTTTCCTTAAGAAGGACAGGTTGACTGCTACTTGAATTCCAATGTTTGCATCCTCATGGCACAGCTACCTCATCATTTCACCAAATTGCCTTTTACAACATGCTATCTAGAAAGATAAGTTTTTTCCCCAGTGGGCTAATAAAGCTGAAATTATTTGACCTACATTTTCCACCTATTTGACCCACATTTTTCACCATAAATTTGTAATATAAGGTGAAAAGTGGATAATTTAAATTACCATACCTTTCTAGCAATTTAAAAATTATTTTATGAAAAATACCAAACATCTCAAAGATAGCAGATTCTCAAATTCATGTAGTTATAAAGAGGAGAAGCTCAGAAAGCAATAGAAACTTTTAGCAAAAGTTCACATATTTTATACACAATCATTAGAAACAATATGGTTTTGAGGTACAAAGATTAAATATTAAAAGTAATTTAAAATCTCAAGCAACTGTTGGAGGTAACTTTTCTACTTGATGTTTTCTCTTTGACCTTAGAAGTGAATAAATCTTACTATTTAAAAAATAATTTAAAAGTGTTGGAAAACACTTGTGAAGACTGGTAGGCTTGCAAGAAACAAAGTATTTCTTTTATTCTTAAAAAGGCATCTCTATCGGTGAATAAAGCAGAATATCAAAGAAGAGAGAAGGTTTGATAGCATAAATTGAGTTGGACAGGATTCTGGATAGTGGCAGCTGAAATGCTAGCACCTCTTCAATTGAGAGATGTTATCCCTATAAGTATCTTATGATTATAGTTACTTCTAAATAAGTTATCCTGAGATAGATACAGTCCAATAATTATTCTATTTATTCTTTGGAAAACACTATGAACATAGACTTTGTATACACAAGAACTTTTCTTTCTGTACTGTAATTCAGTTCTCATTGTAAATTGTCCTAAATGTCAGTTAATTCGCAAAGAGAATGACTTCAGACTGATAAGGGCATTTTCACCAAATGAATCCAGGACCTTGCTGTAGGTGCCTGTGCCATTTAGATGTTCATTGAACACTACTTTTTACCTAGGTTTGGGGTTTTTTTTCTCTCCAACTTCTTCCAGGAAAATACAGCTCTAGTCTCCTTTGATGGTAGGAAACCTTTGGTTTCACAAGTGAACTCCTTAGCCACTCTGTAGAATCTCTTGAGTTTATTCTTCAACAAAACAGAACAGAACTTCAAAATCTTGAAATGTCATATTAAGTTACGAGTGACTCTGTAATGCAAACATATCCAAAACCAGGGCAGTACTCTCTTTTTGCATAGGTACACATAGTTAAACTACCTTCTCGAAAGAGACTTTGGTGGTAGGACTTCATTGCCTATGCGGTTACATTGGTTTCACAACTGTACCTGGTGCTCATCCTTTCAAATATTTTCAACATCAATTCAGCTTTTTATTTGCAATACCCATGTTTCTGGTGGGTAAGTTACCATGTAAACATGTACTTGCTTCATGGCATTTTTATTTGATTAAAGCCAGCTAAAATGTCTAATCTCCCAGGAAGGAAAGATAACCTTTGGATGAAAATGCAGACAAGAAATGGAAAAGAAGAAGTAAAAGGCATGCCATGCACAAAGACATCATTGTTACTGAACATTTCATGTGAAAGAGAATCACCTTGCAGAGTATTTCCATATTGGACTGCATTTTTCATACTGGGAATAGTATGAAGCTGAGACAGGGGAGATTTTGGCTGGATGTTAGGAAGAGGTTTTGTACTGAGAGGGTGGTTGGGCACTGGAACAGGCTCCCCAGGGAAGTGGTCACAGCACTGAGCTTGGCTGAGTCCAAGAAAGGTCTGGATGATGTACTCAGTGCCATGCTCTGACTTGGCTGGCCCTGTGTGGAGCTAGGATTTGGACTTGATGATCCTTATGGGTCCCTTCCAGCTCAGGACATTCTATGATTCTATGATTCTTTAATGAGAAGAAGCAACAGAAATTACTGTAATTTATGAACCTGGAGAAAACAGCGAGTGTGCTCAGAAAGAGCCTGTAGCTTTGCTTACATCTACACATGAAGGGTATTGTTGATTTAGAGTGGCTTTCATGTATTCTCTGAAAAATTATCAGAAACAAAAAAGTCAGAATGGTTCATTCAAGTTTAAAAGCTGCTTAATAAAATCATTCCCGAAAAGACACCTGAGGAAGAATGGGTTATAGGTAAGGTGTCACAATACCAGAATTCCATTATTTGAGGTATTGATTTATTTTCTTTGAGAGGAAATAGAATATAGTTGAAATAGAAGAGCTGAGATAGCTGGGTTTGCTTGCAATTTGCATGTTAGTAGGGTTTTGCACTTGACCTAAAATAGGAGACAGTTATTTAAATCAAAAGCTCTTTCAAAGCTAGCTGTGAATTACCCATTTCTGCATTATGATTCAAGGCTGATAAAGAGTTCTACTGTTTATCATGCAAAGTGGTTCCATGGTTCAAATTCACCAGTTTAGACAGAATACCTCAATAATCTGAATTGAAAAAAATATGAAACATCCTTTCCCACTCTATCATCTCTAATCCACAATAGAATGATCAGCTTCTATTCTTCCTAGTGATGAACAATGGCAGTTTCAATGTTCTAGCATGCAACCGTAGGTGTTTTTCCTGTGCTACCTTGCAGGCTCGGCAGAAACTCATCTATAGATGGTCCAAAACAACCTCTTTAATGCACTTTACATTCATTCTTACGATTAAACTTTACCACACTGTCAGTTCTAAAGAAACAACCATTAAGTTCCTGATCTACTGTGACAAGTCTTTGTCATGACAATCAAAATCACTTTGTTGTTTCCTTGTGTTATTTCATCTCTCTGTATTTCTTTGTTGTTGCCTGAGCTTTACTGCAATTGTGAATTATCTGAGATAGTAATTGTTCTATACTCACTGTATTTAAACAGTGCCCAGCATTATGTGGTACTGTGACCAAGACTAAGGTCTTGAGTTTCTGTACTGTGATACCACCAACTATGATACATGGGCTGATTTTTTTCTGTGGTTGCAACCTAGACACCTTATCTGGTCTTTCACATGACACCCTTAGTCCAGTTTCTTTTGAGCGGCAGTGATCTGTGGTCTTATAGCAAAAGTTATTTTTTAAAAAATAACCCACTCTGGCACAGAAGGGTTAACAGTCTTTTGGGTCACTAGAGTCCTGCATTTCAGCTTTTCCCCAATTTCAGAAATGCTGGAAATTTTATTTTCAGAAATTACTGGATTTTAAAAAATTATATTTTGAGTATTTTTAAATACTTTTTGTAGATTAATATAGTTGTTATATCCATATATATCCTGTCCTAGTCAGAAAATTTAAGGTATTCACAAATAGGTCTTGGGCCCTGTACAAGAGACCATGAGTTAGAATGAAACAAATTAGTTTGGTACCTCTGATTCTGGAGTAGCTTTCCATGCAGACATTATTCTTAAATAAAAGTTTCTTTTATTCCAGAATAATTATTCTACTCACAAAGCAGCACCAGCTCTGAGACAAAGCTGAGACTTCTAACACTTTGTAAGTTTATCTCTGAATTCCTGCTGTGCAGATGGCACAGTGGGCTGGGGAGCAGCAGGACTGGGAAGCAATAGAGGAGTTGGCAGGTTGGTGAAGAAGATAACAGGTGGCTTGTGAAGTGAAAGCAAGGTCTTTATTGCAGGCCACCCTTGTCTCAGGCAGAATAAAACTTTAACTTCAAAGAGGGGAGGTAGCCTCACATGAAAGCATATGAAACCTACTGGACCACATAGTGGAGGCTTGAAAGGTAGTTTGGGAAGTAAAGGAAGAGAATTGTGAACTTCTGGGTGGCCGTAGGTAAAAATTAGAAATCTAGAAGGAGGAATGGCAGTTCGAAGGGTAGCCAATCACTGAGATGGTGGACCAGCTTAAACAGAGGGCCATGGAAGAAAAATACTCTAGGAAGTCTTCAGATGAGATGATTTGTTTGTTTAGGTCTTGAACTGCTTTTTGGTGTGGGTTTTTGGGGGTTTTTTGGGTTTTTTTTGTTTTTCTCAGCAACCTTATCAGAGTACAGATTGCTGTAACAGCCAATTAAATTCCCTTTGCAAGTAGGAGGCAGGAGACTGAACTCAATTGGCAAGTGGCTCATCATAGTGTGAACAGCTCATTCAGAGTCAAACACATGCTTCACTGCACTGTTTTATACGGAAGGTTCTGAGAAGATAAAGCCATTTGACTCCTTTACTATAGCAGTGTATCAAATAGCCTGGCGAGTGCAAATTGTAAAGAACCTTTGCATGTATTTCTCACCTCCCACTTTTCAGGGGTCGATGATATGATTTTCCTTATTGTTAAAAGGGAACATCAAGCTTTGTGGTCAACTTTAAGAAAGCAAGGTAAAACATACCTTACTTAAGAAACAATACTTAACGCTTAAGAAAGTAGGGTGAAAAATAGTTTTCACTCAGCTCTATGAAGCCTTATGGGTAGTAATCTGCTCATCAAAGGTTTATCTTCTCACAGTGTTCTTTTTTGAAATGAATGGTACTTCCAAGTGTTTGAAATTAGTTCACGAATATAAGAGATATTCAGAGATCTGGTCCTGGCACATACCGGTCACATGCATAGTAGGATAATAGTTTCTATTGTCAGCTCATAATCAGAATCACATACTGATAAGCACAGCTGGAGGACCTGAGTCCCTTGGACAATGTCTTGAAAGCATTTGGGAAATCTCATGTAAATTACCAAGATACCTTGAAGTAACTTAGAAAGTTATCAAGTATCTATCTTGCTCTGAATTCATATATTTATACCCAGACATGTGCAAAGTCACTTATTGTAGTGTTGGATCTTTGCCCAGAAATTCATTTTTGGAGAATGACTCTTGAGGTCTTATGCAGATAGTATGCTTATTGCACCTCTATGTCCACTCTTTTCTCATCTTTTCTCTCAGACAGCTGGTGTTAACATCCAAACTGCAATAAAATAACCAGTCACATCTCAATTGCACAAGAAGTGTAATTTCATCTTCATATTAAATCATAGATGGTGACTTTATTAGGCATTGGCTTGGCTTTAGACCACATGAACTGAAATGTAGATTGCCTTTCAGCATATGCCCTACATGCTTGACAGGATTTCCAAATGGATCCATGGAGTTGATAAAATGATGGCTTTAGCCACTCTAGCTCTGGGAAGAGTAACTTCAGGGCTCCAATCCCAAGATCAAAATGAGAAGACCAAAATATAGCAAGCTAGTATAAAATTCAACTAAATTGGACAATATTACTCAGTGGTGAGACAGGACTTCATAAATAAATGACCAAAGAACTTTATTTATAGGCTTATAAGCCTATAAATGAGGTACTAAGTACCTCATTTCTGGCTACCACTGGCCTGGACAGGTGCAATCTCTGCTGGGTAAAAAACTGGCTGGATGGCTGAGCCCAAAGAGTTATGGTAAATGGAGCTAAATCCAGGTATGATTGGACTCAATGATCTCAAAGGTCTTTTCCAACCTAGTGATTCTGTGATTCTGTAAATAAGACTATTCCTGAGCATATGCATGCATTTTAGCTCTCCCACCAGATACTAGTTACTTGCATTGGTAGCTGATGATCCTAAAATATACAAGGGTGTGTAGAGCCAGGTCTTCTCTTTGCAATAGCAACTGCTTGAAGTGCAGTAGAAGTCTCCTTAGATGAATATTTTTCTCTAACAGTTGGATAACTCATACCTCACTGCTTGAAATCTGTAATACAAGTCAGCGTACTGACTTGCAGCCTTCATAATCTGCATTCTTTGATTAAAAAATGATAATCAGTGTCTAGCATTCAGGCTCTGTGGGTAGACTTACTAAATAGAACGCTTGAAAGAGCAGTTTAGTTGTACTTAATGCATTGCTGACATTAATCTAGCATGTACCAAAAATACATGGAAACATGCAACCAATAGGACTAACATTTGAATGAGGTGGATAAGAGCAAATCACCTGTCAGGCATGCAGTCTTTCCTTCAGCTGGTTGAATGGATCAGGCTAGTAACTGATAAGGAGTCTCCTGAAACCAGTTACAGTGCTGAAAATCAAATTGGAGTTTACTAGGAATACCAAAATAGTTCTGTGGCTGGCTGCTGATCAGGATAGAGTTTTTACTACATCCATAGTACACCCATGTCTTAAATGCCACAAGCCAGTCATAGCGTATGGGATCACCAGAGTTGTGGAATAGATTCCATCATAAAACAGGCTAAATAAGGTAGGAATTATCAAGTGGGAAAATGTTTCATGCTGTATTTACTGATAATGGGTATCATATACCATTTCACCATCCATTGGTTCAGCATGATAAAATCTGCATGACAGAGGTAGCAGATCAGGAATCAAAATCTTGAAAGTAGGGGAAAGGCTGATAAT
>VZTU01019266.1:71985-88967 GCA_013400835.1 Zapornia atra | reverse complement strand
AGCGAGGGTGGAGTGGGGAGCGGTAGGCAGGGGCACCCCTGCGGCCGGGCTCGGAGCCCTGGGGGTCGGTCCGTTTCGAGGCGAGGAGGAAGGCAGGCGGGCGGGCGGGCTGGGGGTTATTCAAATGCAAAACGCAGTTTGTTGGCCGAAAAGAGCGAAAAAGTCCGGTCTGCCTGGCTGGGCTGGAGCGTGTTTGCGCTGCAGCAGCCAGAGCCTGCCTGGAAAAACCCGCCAGGCGAGAGAAACAGCCTGCAGCCTCCGCGGAGGGCAGGGAACAATTAAAGGGACCCTGCCCGGCAGCTGGGGCCTCCGGCCAGCCGGAAAAACCCCGCAGCCATTCTCTCCCTCCCCCCCCAAAAGAGGCAGCCCAACGGGCGAGCGAGGGCCGTGCAGCTGCATCACCCGCTGGAGGAGCCGCTGGTGTGCGAGGCCGGTGGGAGCATCCCCGGGGCGGCTCCCCGCCTGTACTGCGGGAGCAGCCGGGTGCGTCCGGATGGGCGCTGCGGGACCCCAGCGCTCCCGCTGGGGCCGGCCCCATTGTCTGCAGCCCCGGAGAGGGCTCCTGGGGTTGGGGGAGCAAGGCCAGCGGCGGGGCCGCGCCACGAGGAGCCGCTGCCTCCCTCCCTAGGCGGGCCCTGCCTGCCCCTTCCCTTCCCCCCCGGGGTCCGCCTGCCTGCACTAAAGCAGCCAGAGCCCGGCGGGGCTGCAGCCCTCGAGGTGCGGTGCTCCTGGGCGCTGAGTGCCGATCCAGCTGCTCTTGGAGCTGGGGGAAGCAGAGGCGGTGGCCTTCTCGCGACTGGAGGTTTGGTCCTTTTGGGATGGTCCCTGCTGTGCTTGTGATAGAGCCAGGGGAGAAGGATGCGTTTTGCCGAACAGGATGGGTAAGAAAAAGGGACAAGGCGGCCTGCTGGGAGGGAGGACCAGTCAACCTTATGAAGGTATGGCTGCTAATGCCCGAGGAGCATGCTGGACTTGTAAAGGCACAGCAAGCAGTCAAAGGAGTCACGCCAATCTTGTGCCTAGCGTGTCCTACACTCAGCCAGCCTAACCTGCACCCCAAAGATATTTAAAGAGCAATGTAGCCCGCATCACTTGTGTCTTGGCCTGCATAGCAGCAGCCCAGTGTGGTGGGACGTTACTCCTTCCTTTAAGGAGGAGAGGGGAGCATGCAAGTAGGCATCTAGAGCAGGGCACCAGCACAGTGTCAGTGCAAACCCACGTGTGGGATGGTGAGAGTCAGCCCCTGGAAACAAGCTGGCCAGGGTAGATGCACCAGCATGGATTGGGCTGAAGAGCTCTGTTTCCAGAGGCATTAACCCAGTATGGCAAAACTGGGCAAAGGTGCAGTGTTAGATGTTTAAAATTGACTGAGTGGACTTTCCAGGGCAAAAGTGTCTCTTCAAAATTTAAAGCAGTGGAGAAACTTGTGAAAATAATACTTTTTAAAAAAAAGTCTTTAAAATAGTAGCTCTCCCCAGCTGTTCTCAGTACTGTGTTTAAGGTATTCTTGTGGAGAGGCAGAAGGCTGCTCTGTGCAGTAATCACCTTGTTTTCATTAGTGTCCGTCAACACAAATTATGAGTAGAGATAGAATCCAGAAAACATAGCGTTTGTTCTTGGTCTGGGCAAAATGGGGCAGGTAGCCTGGGCGACCCTGTTTGTGAAGGAAGAGAAGGCTGGTGTCTTGCTTTTCCGAAGCAGTTTTTTTGGCAGGACAAGGGTGGGTGGAGAGGGTGCTCTCAGGACCGGGCTCAGCCCTCCTGGACAAGGAAGGGTTGCTTGTGCTTGGAGGAGACAAGGGAGGGCTGGCTGGGTTGCACCAGGCAAGTTTTCAGGGGAGGATTCAAGGTGAGACACGCTAGGGAACTTTCTGATATTTATGGTTTCTGTAAGAGTCCGGTCTTCACTGTGTAATAATTCAAAATCCCGACTGATAGCGTTTTATTATGGCTGGCGTGCTACCCGTGGTTGTTAAACGCTGGCCTAAGCATTTCCATCCTGCTTTCTGTTTTCAGTTACTTACATTTCAAAACACCTTTCAGGCTGAAATTTTCCAGGCTTAATCTCTCTGCCTGAAGGTTCTTCCCTCCACCTCCCCCTTCTTTTAATTGAGTTTGAGATAAGGTGATTCAGTTAGTGTTTTCTTTCTTTCTTTCTTTTTTTTTTTTTAAGAAAAGGCAACTTCCCTGAAGAATGGAATCAAATCTTGTAAAGAAAAACTCAGTGTTTAGAACAGCCTAAATGCAGAATTAGGAGGACACATGGTTAGTTGAAATGCAGAATTAGAAAGGTATGTGGTTAGTTGAGGGGGTTGGTTTGGTTTCCTTGCCTTTTTTTATTTTAATTCTTCCAAAGGACCTGGAGTGTGCTGATGGAAAGGGGTTTAATTTGGTTAACCCTTAGAAATGACTTGGTATGTCTTTCCATTTTAGCCTTCCTCCTGTTAAGATCAGTGTTTGGCTGCTCTTAACAGAGGCTAAAGCAAGCCCATGCTCCTGCCTGGGCAGGAGGGAGGATGCTTGTACATGCGGTGTGAGTCTTCACAATGGATTTCTGGTGCCAGTTGTTTAAGGCTTAATCTGGTTTTGTGGTTTAAGCACTTGTGGTTCCTTGCCACACTTTTTTTAATTGTTCTATTAGTTTTCCCTAAACCAGGAGGGTTGGCTTTTTTGTGGTGGTTTTTTGACCTGTTTCCCTCAGGCTGCAGGCTCCAAGGTGCATGCTGAAGTCATGACACTGCAGAATGCCAAAGATCAACATCTCTTGCTGAATGCGTTGTGAGTGTGTGTTCCATGGCTATCTTATCAGGTAGGGAGGGAAGCAGGGGGTTGTGGCAGCCTTGCCTTATCCAGACTTGTCCTCCAAGCGCAGAGGTGGCCTTCTGGGTCCAGTGATGAGCAAAGTTTCGTGTGAAAGCCTTGGTGTTTAGTCTGCTGGACATAGCCTGGTGTTACTGATGTCAGAGGGAAAAGGGTTATGCTTTGAGTGTACACCTTTGTCTGTGAGAAATCCCGGTGGCGTTATACAGTGCCTGTCTCAGATTCACAGTTATGCTACTGGAACGTGTTGACTTAAGTCAAAGTTGAATATTGTGGATGAAAATGCCACAACTGACATAGTCTCAGAAAGTAAAGCAGAAAGCTTATTAAAATGAAAAAAACTGTTCTTGAATGGTGTGTGAGATTATAGAAACACCACTTGAAGCAGGATTGCAGGAGGAGAGGTGGGGGCAGGGGAGCTGCTGGGTGGTGAGCAAGGGAGAACCTTGGGGGTGCTTCTGTGGAGGGAGCTTGGGGAAATCCCACCGCCTTCCCCGGTAAGGGGGAGAGGCCTCTTCACAGGACTCTGTGTGACATAGCTCAGGGTACTGAGAAGGCAGATGAGAAATGTCATTTTTGTCTTAACCAAAAGCAAATGAGTATTCAAGGACTTAAGGGTGGTAGGGTGGTGGGGAGGGAAAATTAACGCTAATTCCCTCTTCTTAACCCATTTCCCATCTTTTCATATACCAAGTCTTGTACAGAGCAGTCAGTAGACTCAGGTAATTAGGTAAGATTGAAAAGCAGGTTGACACTGGTGGAACAGGGAAGAATATGCAGATGATACCACATAATCCTGAAACAACTGTGGAAAAAGCATTTGTGCCTAATGAGAGGGTCAGATTTACTGACGTCTGTATTCTCTGGTGTCTCTTGCACCTTCCTCTAGCCCATTTGCTGATGGAAGATAAGATGCTTTTCAGTTGTGAGTTGCAGATCTGAGTTTGTGTGATGCCTTCTAAGTCAAATTGTGACCCTTATTGCTTGGGACGTGTGTGTGTTATTAAATGGCTTTGATGAAGGCTTCCAGGTCTTGTTTCCCCACTGGGCCAATCTCAAGTGACTTTTAAACAGATACCTAAACACTGAAACAAGATGTATTTAATTAGTGCATCTGACTGTAGTGAAACCAGGCTCAACTAGTTCCTAACTGTGTCATTTTTTTTTTGCCACGCAGCTGTGTTTGTTCAGGGTTCACTTGCTCTCTTTCATGATGCCATAAAAAAGCTGCCACCATTTTATGAGAACACATCTTTTAATCTCTTCCACCCCTCTTCCAACACGAGTGAAGTTATGGAACAGAATCTTGATGGGAAAAGGGAAAACTGGCCCTTTTTTTTGTTTGTTTTTTTTTTACCCTTCCGTGTAAAGGGAAAGTAAATAAGAAAAGCCAGGGGGGAGGGGAGGGTATGGGGTGGGGTTTTTTTCTGGAGCCATTCCAGCAGTATGGGGTTACATTCCCCAGTTACTTTGTAGGCAAAATTCTCATGATAATTGTTTGGAATTTTGACCAAGATGGGACTAAAAGATTTAGCCCTTGATTAGCTTTTTAGCAGTATTTGTTGAGGATTATAGCAGTCACTGGAATTGCTCCAGATTTATTACTGTGAATGAGCAAAACTTAAGCAACTGCCTTAAAACCAGCTTTCAGCTTTGCAGATGAATTAGAAGAGATAAGTTAGCTCAAGTAACAACCAGCTTTGGGGTGCACTGCTATTATCTAGGGCAGTTCCCCGAAAACCCTGCTGTGCCTGTTACCTGTTTTACTTCATTGAGATGCCAGTTTTCTGCTCTCAGGGAGGGTATGGTAGATCTCACCTGGTTTGGCTTTAGGAAGAAAGCATAGAAGTAAGTTTGTTTCTTTCCAGGATGATGGAAAACAGCCAAGTTATTATATTGCCCCATGAGGTTTATGTTTGATAATCCTGCTAAGCCCACATAAATATTTTGGAAATATAATTAATTTCTTGTTATGAAATATGACCAATGTGTTACAGCCATTTGTTGCCCTTAAGAACTGACAGGAGGCAATTTGCAACTGCTGCAGGCATCAACAGAGTCATTACCATGGCTTTAAATCGAGAAGGGAAGGTAAAATATTTCCTGGAGCTACAGAAAACAAAACCTGAGTACTGAGCTTCTAGCTACCTAATATTTTGGTCTTAAATGAGGAAGTGTAAGCAAAGAAATGTCAAATAAAACTAAATTATGTTGTAGACAGATTTTTTTTTTTTAAGGTTATTGTGGTGGACTAGTGCTGCTCAAGACTGCAGGCTTCCTTCAAGGGAAGCAAAGATCTCTTGATGACAGGTGTTTCTCCCAAGAGCTTACAGTCACCTTGGGGGGGGAGTGTCAGGTGCTCAGCGTGCCAGATCAATATAACTGAAGTCAAGTATTAATCCAAAATAAATAACTTCTTCCTTTAGGGAGTCTGTCTCCCAGATCTTTCCCAAAAAAATCTAAATTCACTCCAATGACACAATTGACACAAAATGGGGAACACTGTTGCTGTTCTCCTGCCCCTGTATTGTCCTCTGAGCAAGGCATTTGCCATCTTCTTTGAGCAAGCATTTAAATGCCAGTCAGTTTCCTACAAAAAAAAGAGGGGTCTTCCAGCACTGAATATTTATGGCCTCTAATTTTGGCCCCGATAAGAAGCAGCTCTGGCTATGATACTGCTCTGTGATCTCGCTGGGCAGGTATCTTTATCTTTGTCTGTGTTAAGAGGAGAAAAAAAGCAACCCAACAAACACAAGACGATGGTCTTGCTTCAGTCTATAAACAACCATCTTCCAATTTCCAGATACAGTTAAAGACCTATTAACATGTAATTATAATGATAATTTTTTTAAAAAAATTGCAAAATGGTTAGAAATGAAACTTATAGCTGAGGATTTTGATGATTGTGCTTCCCAAACTTCCACATCAGAGGTGGCAGATGCTTATGTAGAGAAGTAATATGAGCAAAGCATTACACTATCTACAAAAGTCCAATCTGTTTCTACTCCAGAACTCTTGCTTTCTGTCATTCTGCTTCTGTTTCAGGGCTGATAAGTTGGGTTTTTTCTCTCTTTATCTCTTTAGTTCCCCTCCTGAGTCAGAGTCCTATGTTGCCTGGCCTTTGTTGTTTGCTTACTTTCTTACTTGCTGTCCTGGCTCTAGTCTCTGAAAGTAGCTTGCATTTCCTCTGCTGCCACTGTTATGTAGTGCTGTCCTGCTAATGGCTACAGATATGCTGCCTGCTGCTCCTTTCCAGCTGGTTTCGTAGCCCTCCAGGCTATCCTTTGGAATGAGGACCCTGGTCTCTGTCAAAGCCACAAGAAACTGGGGGTAGGGCAGGGGGGCTTTTTGCAGGCTGCCAACAATTATTTCACGGACCTGCTGATGTGATGTTGATGCCCTCTGATGCTCAGTTCACGGAGTGAGTAGTAATGGCCATGTCCCCCTTCCCCCACGTGTCTTCAGAGAAGGGCAGGGGGAGGAAAGCCCTCAGATTACCTTCATTTGAGCTTTGTATTTACTTTGCTATTTCAGTGTCTGACACAACTTTTATAGAGTGCTTCTGCAGGAGCTGTTCAGGTCTCTTCTGTGGCTGTCAAAGCCTTGCCCACAATTACAAACAGTTACACGTGTCTATTTAGTCTCTCCAGATTGGGTGTTTCCCTGTGATGGAGCAGGGATGCTGTTAGCTTCTTCCTTGTGTTTGCTGGGCATTATTTTCTGATTGGACCTTACAAGAGTGTTTAGCCTTGTCTTGTACAGCAACGCTGGCTCTGAAATGACATTTGAGTATGTGGGAGAACTCCTGTCTCACTAACAATGTTCATCTGATGTGTAGCAGGAGGGTATGGTACAGAGTAATTGCTGTGTGCTTAGAGAAATTACTTGGATTAGAAGTCATAGTACGCAGCACTCACTAGGGCTGAGCAAACAAGAGCTGGGCTTCAAAACTGTTTGGGGACTGTTCAGCCTGGAGAAAAGAAGACTAAGGGGGGACCTTATTAATGTTTATAAATACCTTCAGTATGGGATGCAAGGGGAATTGGCCAGCCCCTTTTCAGTGTTTGTGGGGACAGGAACAAGGGCAATGGCTGCAAATTGGAGCACAGGAAGTTCCACACCAACATGGGGAAGAACTTTTCCCCAGTGAGGGTGAGGGAGCCCTGGGACAGGCTGCCCAGGGGGTGTGGAGTCTCCTTCTCTGGAGAGATTCCAGCCCCGTCTGGACGCCGACCTGTGCAATCTGAGCTGGGGAGCTGCTTTGGCAGGGGGGGTGGACCCCATGAGCTCTCAACGTCCCTTCCAACCCCTATGATTCTATGACTCTATGAAAACACTTTGAGCTACTTAAAGGAGTTTGAGGAGTTACTGTTTGCCCTCTGCACAGCCTGCTCAGGGCAGAGACAGACAGAATCAAGCTCGCTGCCGGCGTGCTGGTGTGGGGAGCAGCCAGAGCTGGTGGTCCTGCACCAAGGCTGGGCATGTTGGCTGTGGGAGACAATCCCCTTGGCAGACTGACAAGCTTATCTTGGCAAAGTACTGTTTGGTGTGGATGGTTTCTGCACCCCTTGTGCTGTAGATAGGTTTTTGTGATCTGGGGGTCTGTTCTGCTCATAGAGCCTGCTCTTCATGTGCCCTGTGCCTTTTTGTTTGCCTAGACCTGGCCAGTGTAGTACCATTTAGATGTTCCTGGGGTGTTAAGTAGACTGGGCTGCACCAGTTTAGCTCTCCCCACCTTCAGCGGAGCTCAGACCCAGGTGATGGGTAAGTGTAGGGCTCCATAAGATCACCCTGCTGTCTTCCAGGTGGTGTTGAGGTCCTAGGGAAGAGAGATATGTCAGGAGCCTGGTAGCACCCATCTCCCCTTTTCTGCTTCTTTTAGAAGCCAGAATTCACCTTTTTTTTTTTTCTTCCTTTTGAGGTCAGGATTTTTTGACGACATCCCCATGCTTCTTGTTCTTCCTTTTCTTTCCCCCCTTCTTTATCAGTGATGTGCAGGTGGCCTGTAGGTAACTTCATTTGGGTTTAAGGAATTCATAGGAGTGATGATAAAGGGAAGGTACCCTCCTGCCTGAGCCTCTTCTTTGGCTCTGCCACCTCCTGTTTTTAGGTTGCCTCTTTGTCTACTGATCTGATCTATTCAAACAGATATTTAAGAGCCTTCCACAGGTACTTAAAAGCACCCTGTGCTTAAAAACTATGTGCTTACAGGAATTGCATTACCTTTAAAATAATCCAACCCACCTTGAAGGAAATAAATTTTGAGCATGAAGAATTTGTTGTATCATCTGAGTGAATTGTGTTTGGGGAGTTGGGACTTCTGCGTCGCAGCTGTGTTTGGGGGTAAAAGCTTAGGACAAATGTGTGGTGTTTTGTTCAAGGCAAATATGTTCCTAGTCAGAATGATGATGAAGAGGTGACTGCTTGCATAATACATTTGATACAGCTAGGCAGGACAGAATTGGGGCTTGCAATGTAATACGTTGTGCTGGTATGCTGTTTTGGGACGTAACAGTGGGAAAGGCAATTCTTTCCTGTCCCAGTTCCCCTGTGAGTAATACCACAAGTTGGAAATCTTTGGGCAACTAGTTAATTCTGTTTTAAATAAATTGTACTATGGTGGGGAGCTGAGAGATGGTGAAGGAATGAGGGGTGCCCTGGTGATGGTGTATGAGCATCCACACACAGTGATAGATATGCTGTTAAAGCTGTGGACGTAAATTTCATTTGCTCTTACTCAGGGGTGGTTAGTGAACTGTTAATAAGGTTGAGAAAGTTCAAACTTCTTAGAACTGTCATGAAACAGTCAGTGTGAGATGTTGCCTGGTCATTTGAGCTCCGCTCACATCTTCATTTGTGTAACAGCTGTTTAGGCGAGTTTTCCATTCTGCACTATCCTATTAGCTTCAAAGTTTCTATGTTAACTGAACGTAACATCCAATACCAGTGTTTCTAATAACATCCAATACCAGCATTTCAAATTCTGCCTCTCTGTTTTTAACGTTCAGTTGAATATCTGTGAGCCCTTCGTTAATTAGAATGATATTAACGCTCCTCTATCTCTTTCTCTGTTTCAGAGTTAACGCTGTATCACCACAGAGCGCAGCGATGGGAGTATGCAGTTTTCTACTGAAAAGTTCTCTCAAGAGCTCATGATTTTTTTCCATCTCTCCTCTTAACATTTCTACTACTCCGCAGACATGGCTCACCACGCGAGGCCTTCCAGATTAGCCAAAAAGGAAGAGTTGGGAAAAAGGAAAACTAACCAGGGCAAAAAGAAATCTAGCCAAGTGAGAAAGAAAACCACAAAGACTTCCACGAAAGCTGTTAGTTCTGGAAAAGGCAAAAAGCCAACGCAAGAAAAAGATGTTAAGAAAAAACAGCAAGAAAAGAAACCAATCATGAGCTCTTCAGGTAGACTTCTCAGAAGCAGTATAAGCAGAACCTTGTCTGGCGCATCTTGGGTGAGTTTGGAGAAAGCTGACAATATCCTCTTTCATAACCAGGATTCGTTCAACATCAATGGCTTTACAATGTCTCTCCGCAACCGATCGTTCTCCCGTAGATTGTCCCAAACTCCAATTGCAAAGCCAAGGAAAGCTACAGCACAAAAAAGGCTAGAAGCAAAGGAAAAACATGAACAAGAAGCCCTGGCAGCAGTAGAAGAAAAAAACATTGAAGCAGGGGAAAGTGTTTCGAAGCCAGATTTAGCACAAAATGAGTTGGCTCCGCTGCCTGTGGAAGATACTCCATGTAGTGCAGGTGAAGAGCCTGCTATCGCATGCGCCAGTCAAGACAAGGAGGTAGAAATACCTGAAACAAATGATTCCATTCCAAGCAGTCAGGTAACTACTGGTGATACAGAAGTGTCGAAGG
Organism: Zapornia atra; assembly: GCA_013400835.1. Classification (NCBI taxonomy): domain Eukaryota; kingdom Metazoa; phylum Chordata; class Aves; order Gruiformes; family Rallidae; genus Zapornia; species Zapornia atra. The sequence continues at coordinate 79,272 of VZTU01019266.1, read as the reverse complement.
AGAAATACAAGCATGAAGACCTGCCCTGTGAGCAGACACCCAGCGACCTCGATACGGGTAGTTTGACTGAGGCATTTGTTGAAGGTGCTGCGCTTGTGCTTCCCTCTTGTCCTTCTGACTCTGCAATCGCCTCTGAATCAAACTCGAAGGTGTGTGCAGAGACTCCCTTCGATCTGGTGCCTAACAGTAAAGAACATGACTCCAGTTCTGTCAATACCTCAGACCTCAGCTCAGCAGTACTGCTGGAAGAGTCGGTCCCACTTGCCAAATCCCATGTCGAAGCAGAGTCGGACCTGGTGCTAACTAGTGAAGAACAAGACTCAAATCCTGTACCTATAGTTACCTCTGAGTTTAACTCACAAGAACATTTATTGGAAGATGCAAGCTCACTCGCAGAGTCCTGCTTGAAGGCAGGCTGGGATTCAGAGCCTGAGAATAAAGACGTTGCTTCAAATTCCAGCTCTGTAGCTGCCACTGAATCAAATTCCCTTTTGCATTTTGAAGGTGTAAGCTCATTTGCAGAACCCCACGTGGAACCAGTTGTGGATTTTGTACCCATTCACAAGGAACTTGACTCAAATTTAGATTTGAGCTGTACAAGAGAGAATTCAGAATCCGACTCAAAAACCATATTTACAGTGTGTGAACCGATTTCTGATACCTCTTTAAACAATATCCAAGTGGAGGACATTGAACAGCTGGTGAAATGCATTGATGCAGAGACATTAATTTTGAATTCAGGTTATGTCCCCACTTTTTCTCCAGATTTTGAAAAAAGCACAGTCGATGACATCTCTGGTGAAAGCTCTGGGCAGTTTGGACAATTTCCTACAGGTTTTGTTTTGGAGCTGCCTTCAAGCACGGAGATCTCTGCTCTTGCCTCAGAAAAAGCCATAAATGCAGATCTGCCAGCTGACTCAAGACTGCAGCACAATGATTATTCATCACAGCTGGGAAGAGTCGGAGTAAGCTTGAATTTGGTTCAGGACAACGTGAGAGACGGCGCTGAAGCAGTTGAGGCCTCGGGGCCATCCTCTCTGAGGAATCCAGCTGGCGATTGCCCTGCTCCATACTCCTCGCTGCTCCCTATGCTGGAGAAGAAGAAGCGAAGGCGCTGTGGAGTCTGTGAGCCCTGTCTGCGGAAGACAAACTGCGAGGAGTGCAGCTGCTGCAGGAAGCGCAAAACCAGCCACCGGATATGTAAGAAGAGAAAATGTGAAGAACTGAAGAAGCCGCCGCCGCCGGTCGCGCTGCCTTTTGAGGTAAGCCAGAGAAGTTGCAAATTAAGTCACTCTTCTGAGGCTTGAGGGTACATCTTGAAATTCTGCAGAGGGAAATGCTGGTCACTGTAGGGCTTTAGAGAGCTTAGGGTTGCTGTTGGAGCCAACAGGTTGTTCAGTAACTTTCACTTGTCATCGGTAGGGGTGTGTCGAGTGAGCTGGAGTTATTCTTGTTCCTGCTGTGTAAATGCATAAAAGCAGAGGGTAAGTATGGCTTTGACCCTGTGCTGCAGGCACTGGCCAGAACCAGGAATTCACTGAGGGCGTGAAGACACGGGAAAGATTTAAATGCAAAATATGGGGAGGGGGAAACTAATCTTAGGACGCTAAATTATTAGGGAGAGGGTGGTCTGTGTTTCAAAATGTTTAAGGTTAAAAAGCAGGGGAAGGGACTCTGTTTGCTCTTCAACTCAGACACAATAATTTGCTTGTGATGGCTGACAGATTTGCTGGAAATAAAGTTAAAATCTTCAGGATCAAATTGTAGCTGCATTTCCCCTTTCACATCTCTCTGCCTTTCTAATTGTCTATTCTTCTGTTTCTCTCATTTCATTTCTCCTGCCTGTCTCCCTTTTGTCTTTTACTACATCCCTCACATATACTTCCTTTTTCTCTATTTCTTTCTCATTTTTCTGATCCATCAGCCTTTTATAACCCAGGTCATTACTTTTGGAACAAAGAGGAGGGGAAAAGGCAATCTGTATGCCCCTGTGATAACAGCACTGACCTTCTGAGAGAGATCAGTTCAAAATCAGGTAAGTAGGGAGTTGAACATGATTTCCCACATCCCAACTGAATTCCCTGTCCTCTGAGAGGCAGAGCTACCTTCTGCACCTCCGCGTCCTCTGCAAGTGTTCTGCTTTGTACAATCCAGTGGTACCTGAGCCATGGACAGGGAGATGCTGTTCTTGGTAAAACACTGGGACATTTGCCTTGGGATGTGGGAAACTGAGGTTCAAGTCTCTGCACCAGCAGTCCACACTGAGAAGTGCACCTGCAAAACCTTCCTTGATAGCAGCTTCATTAAAACAGCGTGTTCTTACAGCAGGTAGAAGTTCCTGTCACCTGCAGAGATCTCGGGAGACTCTCTGCCCTGTGCTTACCAGGGTTTGCAGAGAAGTCTGTTCTGGTTTTAAGGTAGGCAAGAAGGAGGCGGGAGGGGGAAAAAGTCCTGTAGCAGTGAAGGCATAAGATATGTTCTTCTTTGTGGGAGAAGTATATTTAAATTTAAGGAAATAGGTTAGCTCAGAGTTTATTCAAAAACATCTTTGTCTCCACTGCTTCTAAATGCTCTTTAAAAACAAAGAAAACTGAGGGAAGGGACAGCTGTAATGTGACTTTAGATATTGAAACAATAAAGGTGATCGAGACCAATTCTGACTTTATACAACAAAAGAGTACAGATGTTGTGTCTTTTTGTGCGTTTAATCAGTGGGAATGAAGAAGCTCATGGGACAATAATGGTGGAGTTGAGGTGGGAAGTGATCTAAAAGCCATGTTTTAAAGAGGGGTTTGGCAGGGTCGATGAGAGGAAGCACTCTGGCTTTTCTGTCAACCTTTGTGTTCTTGGCTAAACATGCTTCTTGTTGCTCAGGCTGACCTTCTCCTTGCAGATTAGTTTTGCCCCTTCACCTTTGTCCTCTGGGTGTTCTTTTTGCTTTCTTTATGAGAGATTTCTTGTTTCTATTCTTTTCTTTGCCAGTCTCTTTTTTTTCTATGTGTGCTTTTGTTTTATTAAACTGGTCACACTTTGTAGGATGTATTTAGAGCTGCACCAGAGGCCTCCTTCATTTCTCAGTAAGTTTCCTGTGAAGCTTGAGTGCTGCACGGAGGAAATAAAAGTATTCCTGACATCTGAGGATATGTCAGGTGTTTTGTTATAGAGTTGTGTTTGAATGAAACCTGGTGCCTTTTCAGATGTTCCTAGAAGTGAGCCTCGCCTTGCTCGTAATCTCTAGAAACCATGCTCTGAGAAAATGAAAGAGGAAAGTATTTCTACGATGTACATATGTTACCAGAGCTCTTTTAAAGATGTTGTGATATGGGGGAGGTGTTGGGGGATGGGGAAACACTCTATCACTCTGTTCAGCAGCTATCCTTTAGATAAGATTGTAACACTCTGGAAAGGGAATCCCCCTGTGTTTTCCCAAACTGGTAGGACCTGGACTGAAACAGCTTGGGACTTCTGTGGCAGTAACGCCTTAGGAATAGAGGGCAGCTGGGGAAAAACCCAAGCTGTGGGTCTCTGTCCATGGTATAGAAAGTGAACTGTGAACGTAATAATAATGAGAAATGAGGTTTAGCTTCAGTGCATTCCTTGTTTAGAAGAGACATGCATCTCAGTGGAATGTAAGCAATTTTTGGAGGTGATTCACTGGGAGGAGGACGTAGTAGATAGAATGCTCTGCATGAGCACACTTTCAAGGTTGGGGTTTGCCTTAAAGGGAATTATCTTTTCTAGTTCTAACCAAACAATGCAAAACTCACAATGAAATCAGTGAGAGCTCCCTACATTAAATGGCTGTGGGATAGCCAGTGCAGGCCTTGGCTGTCCATTCATACTGCTTAAACGTTTTTAAAAGTGCTGGCTTTCCTTAAGAACTTCCATGGATTTACAGTCACGGGGAGTAAGGCCTGCCTGGTAGAAGCTGTGAGAGTCGACAGACGTGCTTGTTCCAGCACACATGCCCATGTGTGTGCAAGGATTCAACCCTCAGAGTATTGGTTGTGTGTTTGGAGCTGGTGTTATCTGTGTTACTGTTACTTTCTTTAATTAACCCATAGTCCAGAAAAAGATTTGAAAACTATATTGGCTCAAAAAGCATGATTTGACAATAACATGCATGTAAACCTTTCAGTGCTGCTTTACCTTGCTGAATGTGATGGGGTTTGCAGGGATGTGATATCAGGAAAGTCTGGATAAAGCATTGGGGGCTCTATTCCACAGCCCCGGTGGGTAGTGATGTTGTTAGGTGCAATGCCCCTCTTCCTGAGGGATTCACACCATGCCTGTGTGGTTAGGAGATGGGGAAAAAAAAACCCTAAATTGCATAGGTTGAAAAACTTTATTTTACTGAATTTTTTGAAAGAGCAGCCTGGCAAATAACAAAAGTAGTAAGCAAGCCTTGAGAAGAAGAGGAAAAGGGCTTTATGCTGGGTTACTGTCCCTCTCAGAGTGAATAATGTGGGAATGCCTCACAATCAATGGAGAGGGGGCTTGAAAAGTTTATGTACACGAGTGTGATGCTTCCATATTTTAATTTCCAAGACTGCTGTTTTCTGAAGTAGTGTGGTTTATTTCACAGTATCTTCTAGCAAAAAAGTGCATTCCACTTCAAGAAGCTGCAGGCTTTGCTGCCCTTGCATCGTCACACGTGTCAAGGCTGTCTGGATGCGTTGCAGTGTGGGGCAAGGCTTCAAAACCAGCGTGTAGGTAGGGATGGTGGCCCATCACTTCCTTTAGATTCTCCTCAGAAAAAGGATCCCTGTTTTGCACCAGGCGGGTGTTGCAGGCGTAGCGGTGCACAGTTGGTGTGATTGCTGCCTCCTGGGTGCTTGCAGTCATTGGTTGAGCTGACTGTGGTGCATGGGAGTTGTACTTGGTGGCTGTAAACATACAGGGCTGCTGTGGGGCTGCTGCAAAACTGGCATCTGAAGGGAGCCCCCATCTCCAAAGGCTGCTTTCTGCAAGGGTCACCGAGGTGCCTGCGTTGGAGGGTCCTGCCTGGGCAGGGGGAGCCCCCTTGGGCTGAAGGCGTCTGCTGGGGTGAGAGAGCTTTAGTTTGTGTTAGGTCAGGGATCACTGGTAGTTTAGTGGGACCTGGAGTCAACAGACTGAAAAAAATCAGGTAACTGATGGTGAGGGGTCATGGGACTGACCAAGGTGTCTCGGGACGTCTTGTTTCATACTGTAATCTGAGCAACGTGAAATGTTAAATGACAGCAAGGGCCTGCCTGCTTGCTTGTGGGTTTTTTACATGCTACTGAAAACCCAGAGGCATTTAAAAATGATGCTGCAATTATGAGCTGGTTGGGACCTTTCCAGAAAGCCATTCTTGAATGGGAAATGCTGATTTAAGAGAAATGTTTCACAGCTACTATCTGTCTGGACGCAACTGGTTTGGGGGGGGAGTTTCTCAAGGTTTCAAATGGGATTTCTGATTAAAGCTTTAAAGGGGGGGGGGAGAGTTATTAGAGCAGCTCTGTGGTTAGGGTATTTTGCATGATGCAGACCAAGGGCTTGAACTTCGGTCTTTCACATCCCATCTGTCTCCCCGTGGATTCTTTGGAAAGGTTTGCTCTGCTTTTGGAGCACAACCAAATGTCGAAATCTCAAAAAAAAAGGAAAAAAAAGGCAAAGTGGAATTCTTGTTTCCTAGCCAGACCTAGTTATAATGAAGAAATTTAGGCTTTGTGGTATTTCTTTTACAACAGACTCCAGAAATACTTTAGCAAGTTAATTTTTTAAAAGAGTGTGCATAATGATCTCTTGAATATAATCCTTGGGAATTCTGCAAGGGCTCCATGGGCTGGAGGGGGTTGCTAATGTGTGGTGAAGGTGAGCAAAGCTGCTCACAGCCTACTCCTTGGATGCAGGGCAGGGAGTCGGAGTAGGGCAGTTTACTTGTATTTTACACTATTGAATCAGAATACTGGGTTTTAGGTTTCTAAGCAAACTAAATATATTTTTTTAATTTTTTTTTTTACTTCTGGACCATAAAGTGACCTAAGTAGCCAAAGCTGCAAAGCAGAGTCAGATCACCAAGTGTACATACCTCTCTTCTTTGTATTACACCTAAAGACCCTTGCAGGCTTGTGGTATTTTAGGAAAAATATTAGAAATCGGTGGTTTTATTTTACCTGACCCTAAATCCTATTTGATTCACTACTCTGGTGGAACAAATGAGGAGCTTAAATACAAGGTAGCATCAAGTGGTAACAAGGAGCAACATTTTTCTCCTGCTTGACTGAGCACTGCAGAGTGAGTGGTGTTCCCATATCTGAGCGCTCCCAGTTGCTAACAGGTTTGCACCAATAACTGGGGAAGAATTACATGTGTGGTTTAGCAGTAGGTACAGAAAACAGCTTTAAATTGGAGTCCATAGCTGAGAAGATGTTCCTGTTGCTTTTTCCTGTGTAGTGCATAAATCCAGGGCCAACATGTTTACGTGTCAATGGCAGGTTGTTTCAGGAAATGCTTAGGTGAGTAGTGGTGAGTTAGATACCTTGTTGTTTGTTCGATGTGGGAGATTAGCGGGTGCCTGTCTGATACATTAGGGCTTGGTGAGAAACTCCCTACTCGGGGCAGAGCTGTGACCCCTCCATCCTTCTTCCATTGTGATTTATGTTTTAAGCAAGTTGAGACACCGGCAGATGATGGCATTTTGTCTTTGTCTGGTGGCCTGTTCCCATTGTAATCAGTTTGGTGCAGGTACTTCGTTAGGTGCCCTGGGAATGGATGAAGAGGGAGCCTTGTCTTACAAGTTGCGTGCAGGTTGCATGCGGCACGGCATGGCACGGCAGGCAGGGTCTGTGTGAGCCTGCTGGCTCTCAGGTCTGGTTGGGTGCTGGGCCCCTGGTCCTGGGGGGGCTGTGTGGCAGTTCCCTCGGCTCAGGACAGCTGGCAAAGGCAAGCCCTTGGCTGTGGACAGCAAGAAGGGTGCAGCTTCCTCCAGTTCAGCGGCAATTTCTACTCTTTCGGGGCAGAGCCGGGGTGTGAGGGGGAGCGTTACCGGCGGAGCCCCCCAGGAGCTCAGCCCCATGATACATCCCTGCCTCGGTCCCCACAGGGTCTGGGGGGACCCTATGGCTTGCACGGCGGGTGTCCGGGCCCCGTCCGATGCCTCACTGCCCGCTGTCCGCCTGCGTGCGCACATGCGTGTGCACAGGCGCGCGCACGCGTGCATCTCTGCGTGTGCCCGGAGCCACGCGTGCGGGCGCGCGGGCAGCGTGTCCTCGCCTGACCCCGCACGCAGCGGCCCTCGCGGAGCCGACAGACGCCGGCACC